>JAZHYW010017902.1:0-15156 GCA_037355805.1 Ixodes ricinus
AATGAATTGCCGAGAGATATAACACTCCGTGTGATGAGCAAAGGCATAAAGACTGGGCCACTGAATAGCCGAGATGTAGTATCATGCGGACGCTACAAGGCATGACGTGTCAACCCAGCACTGAGGAGATGTGAGTATCCGGATTAGGCCTTACGATACCAGAGCTCTAGGTCACGTGGTGCTGCAGTGGCTGTGATAGTTACTCTGCAATAGCTAACGGCATCGGCCGCTGTCATATAGACCTTTCCAGAAAAAGGGATTCAGGCCGGTTTCATTTTCAGTATTCGTGCGTGTGACGCGTCATTTGCTCGCTTTTCAAGCAGCGAGCGAAGCGACTTACAAATATTTGAAGAAAGTGGAAAGCGCGCAGCAGCGTCTAACAAGGTATTGACCCTGTACGTGTGACGTCACCGCTCTGAACATGCCGTTGCCAAGGGCTTTGTTAGACACGAATACATGGGACTGGATTTCGCCCTAAAGGAACAATCGGTCGAAACTTAAACGTGGAATTTAAACGTCTAGAAATAATGCATGAAGAAGCTTAGATTTCACAATTACCACGACAGAGGATTGCCGACTAATGCAGTTTCTAAAATACTTGCGACAGCGAACTTCCGGTCCTCGAGACGTCTCGAGATGCCTGTTGCAGACGGCAAACGCATACGAACGCACACAGAATGACTGAAGTGGGCTGTTCAAAACAGTATAAATCGTTTAACAATAATACGATTTTGATTTTGTGTATCTCTGGAACATGGTAGGCCTAAAAAGAGCTAATCAGGTTTATAAAAACGAAGTTTATTTAGGTATGAGACGGGGCACTGTCTGAAGAAAATTGTCACACGCATGAAGATCTACTAAAGAGACAGCGAAAGAAGCATCTGTTTAGAACATGATATCAAAGCAGCGTCGGGCCCTCTTTTACGTTTTGCAGATTACGTGCATCGTAATGAAAGAGCAATTATTTTGACTCTAACATGAGCGGTTGGAGACCCCGAAACTTTCTTTTTATGCTCTCAGCATGTGTGCGTGTTTTGTTCCTGCATTGCAATCATCAAACTGGAAAACACTACTATGTGCATGACGAAGAAGGAGCACGCTTACTCCCCACCTCTAGAAGTTTAAATTTGCTCTTACCCCGAGTGTAAAATATAAGGAGGCCAGAATAACCTTGCGTATTTTGTCTCGCCCTACATCACTATCGAACACTCTCGGTCGAGTATCCGAGATGCCGACTGTAGTAGATGAAGCGCCGAGCGCGGGTTTGTCTACACACAGACAGCTGTCACGCCGCACGTATCGTCGCTTGCTGCTGCCGCCGTCGACATTGTCCTTTATTTGTTTGCTCAAGTTCGCCTGATAAATGTTTCTTTTATCTTTTTACGTTTGTCGATCTGTTTTTATCTGCCAGACTATATATTTGTTACGGAGAGTTACTTTGATCACACAGGTGTGTACTAAAACAGCTATGCTGACAGAAATCCGTGGCATCATCATAGCTGTGGCACTACAATCCTCTACCTCTCTGGGAGAAAGCAGTGTGTCGGTCGTAAATAGTGCAAGCTCAGACTTTGTTGATGTGACTTCTGGCGTGCCGCAGGGGTCAGTGCTGGGACTTCTTTCATTTACTTGTGTTTATCAATGACTATATCATCGACCATTAACTGGCCCATCAATTTATTTGCGAACGATTGTGTTTTGTATAGCAGGGTTGACGGTGTTAATGACTCGGCTTTTTTACAGTTAGATGTGGATAGAATATCGGATTGGTGCAGGATTTGGGAACTTAGGTTTGAATGTGGATAAGTGTGTGCAAGTCATTTTTGGGAGGAAACTTAACCCTGTCCCATGATGCTATTTATTGATCATGATAAATTAAGTAATAACATTGATGTTAAATATTTTGGGGATTAACTTGTCAAGCACTACTTTTTTTAATGTTGATGTCACAAAAACGGCTAAAAGGCCAGCCGAACTTTATATATTCTTACTTGTAATTTACGCGGTGCTCCACAGAAACCTAAGCGAGACAGCCTACTGCTGTTTGGTTAGACCAACACTGGAGTACGCATCTGTTTTGTGGGATCCCGCAACAAAACTACCTTGCAGAATAAGTAGAGAAATTTCAAAACCGTGCGGGGAGATTTGTAACAAGAAATTATAGTAGAAACAAAAGTATCACAGAGATTAAAAATGTACTTGTTTGGGAAACTTTATCGTTAAGACGCAAAGATATTTCATTGAGTTCCTGCTCGCAATTTTTAACAATTTGAAGGTATTGATAAAAGCAAATACACAGAATTGCCTAACTATATTTCAAATCGTATGAATAATTCCAGAAAAAATGAGGAATTTTTTATAGAAAAGATTATCAGAAGTTTTAATTTTTTTTTCATACACAATAGCTCAGTGGAACCTGTTACTTTAGTATTTTTTTTATTAACAATGACGTGGGACCATTCACCTCAGGAGTGGTCTCGATTTTATTGTTGTTATCTATTTTCATCATTTATGTATGCTATTTCTTGACAGCCGAGGCTGTATATTCAAGTAGTACTGTGTTTTAGATCTTTATTGAGCATCCATGGGCTGTACCTGCCATAATGCCAATGTTTCTGCAATGCAGGTTTTCTGTTGTAAATAAATAAAACAACAACAAAAATCTTGTTGCGCTTCACGCGGGTAGTCTGTGGGACTTTGTATGGAGGAGGTCCTCTACTACTAAATCGCCGCCCGATCAGGTATGCGTTTCGCACGTCACCCAGGGGAGTGACGTAACAACGAGAAGACAACGAATGATTTTACTGCTACCTCCCGGTTGCCCGTCGTCGAGAGCCGGCAGCCCCGGTACGCCGACCCTCGCTGTCGCCCGTCGATCAAAGCTCGCAGTGGGAGTCCGTGTCCAGGCCTGCGGATCGCCCTTCCCACGCCAGCGCTGCGTAGGCTAGCTGTCCAGGGCTATCACGGCCCATGTCTCGCTGCGGAACCACGTCGGGATCGTCTTAGCCCAGAGTCGATATGGCCATTGCTCGCCGTTTTCACCGATCCGTCTCCAAACCTCGCTGGTGGACCGCCAGGTGGTTCACCATGGGCAGGATCAGGCAGCCAGGCTCCATCGTCCCTGCCCAGCTGGAGCCTCGCTCAGCACCGCACTGCCTCGCGCCAGCTCGTGACTGCTCCGTCGACCGCCTGTCAAGTGCCCTCTGCCTCGTCTTTCACCCTCGGCTCCCAGAAGCCTTACCTAATTAGGCTTTCCTGCGCTTTCACTTTTTAAAAAAAGATATTGCTGATGCGAGCTCAACGGGAAGGTGTTCGCGCCCTCGCGCACCTCGAGAGTCGACTAAGTTATTGCTGAACATGGTTAAAAATCGCGCACAAGGGAACAAAGGACCAACGAGGAAGGAACACAGAACACAGACGGAGGCGCGTACTCACAAATCTGGTATATTAAGTGAAGAAAGGAAAGATGAAGCTACGATTCATGACAGGGGACAACGGCACCGGTGGGTAAGCTGTTCAGTCACAGTCAAATGTTCGCAAAAAGGCAACCTCGTTTTCGCTTAAAGCTACCAACGGCTGACTAACGTAGCGATCAGCCATGCTCAAGATGGTGAACGCCTCCAGCACCTCGCGCGTTTATTTTTCTTTAAAGCGGCAATGGTTGATGTTTTCCCTAAAGATGGTGTGCAGGTACAGGCCTTACAATGCACCGAAATGCTGACCTCCTACGGTGGATGTTAAAGAAAGTTTGTGCTGTCGTAGCCTGTAGGAGGTCACCTTTCGGTGCATTTTAAGGCCTCTACCTGCGCACCATATTTGGAAAAATCCACATCAATCATTGGCCGCAATAAAAACAACGCGCGAGGTGCTGGAGGCGTTCCCCCTCTTGAGCCTTGCCGATCGCTGCGTTAGTCAACCGTTGGTAGCTTTAAGCGAAAAAGTTTCCACTTTTTCAGACATTCGACTGTGACTGAATTCACCCCTGGTGCCGTTGTTCCTACTTCAGTTCAGTTCGAAGCGTTTATTGGGCTTTTAGGGGAGGGAGAGTGGGGCTGTGATTGGGGGCTTACAAGTCTGGATCTATGGCCAAGGGAAGGGGTTGGGGGGGTTATGATAGGCGGTTAGCCCCGCATCATGGATGAAATCGACGAGCGTGGTCATAACCGCCCGATGTTTGTTGGGAGGGCCCTGAGGATGGACCCATTCTTCAATGCTGGAGACGTCTGGTGGTATGTGTTTTCGACGAATCTCTTCCAGCTCCGGGCAGTCCCAGATTAAGTGGCTTTGGTGGAGGCAGGAGGCTGGAGTCTTGACAGAAACTGCAATAGGGTGATATGGGTTGCTTGATCCAATGCACCCGCGTGCCGGCGTGCATGTGGTGTTTGTGGTTATCCTCCGGAGCAGCACCGTTGATCCCTGCCTATTCCGCTCGGGAGCGGGTTACGCGGGGGGTCAGGGCTGCCCTCAGGGTCTGTCTTGAGGCTTCTTTAACGAGTTGTTTGCCCCTCAGGGTCGTAGTCAGGGTCTTCGCCATCTTCGCCGAGCTCAGGCGGCAGCAGTACCCATGTTCTTGCTGAGGTGACTTGGCACACTGCTCGGCTCGCGGGGGAATCCAGATGCGCGCCGGCCATGCACTGGGCTTGTTCGTTGCCTGAATGTCTGCGTTGTCCCTGTCATGAGATTGTGCTTCCATTTTTTCTTTCTTCACTTAATATACGCAGAGTTGTGAGCACGCGCCTGTCCGTGTTCTGTGTTTCGGAATCCTCGTTTGTCCTTGACTCTTTGTGCGCGGTTTCTAAGCCATGTTCAACGTTTACCAACTCGCCCAACCTGCTTTTCACTTCAAATATAATGCTGTGCAGGGGAACTGTTCGCTTTCAAAATGTCACAGAGGTTGACCCCAAGAAGAAGTTTCGTTGATGGTCACCATTCAACACGGTCCTGTACTCCCTCGGAAAGGACAACTGAAGTCGCGAAGCCATTGTAGCGTCCGCCAACAAGAGCCAAAACCGGTTGTGAAACATTATTACGGGCTTTCAGCACCTGACGGTACTGTGACGATAAAAAATAGTCTTCGTGATTAAATATTTAAGATACAATGATTACAAAAAAAATATATTTGCGCATCAGGCTAATTTCTTGCCTCACGTTAAACCCCTAAGCATTTGTTCTAACAACGGCCCTAGCAACGGTTTGTTTTGAGCAGGGCGCTATCGCTTGTATTGTCATCACTTACTGGGTCAATTGCGCGTTGCCATGGCATCACAACGCCCTACATGCGTTGTCTCAAAACCATGTTCTAGACGGCAATAAAATGTCGCGCAGTTCTCCGGCAAAGCCGTTGGTCAAAGCCGATCTCGGCCGCATCAGGTTTCAAGCAAACGGCGCGTGCATGCGCCGTTTGCTTAACACACTTTCTGGCTATGAAGCCAATGCATAGTTCAATAGAAGAGCCACTGAGTTACCTGTGCCGTTTCACCTTACGTGCGAGCGAAGGCAAAGCTGGAAGCGCGAGCACAAGCTCCGTGCATTCAGGCTTCGCTCGAGCGCTCGAGCTGGGGAGAAACGCAAAAAGCGCTGGTCTGGCGCTTCTAGCTTGGCTTCGCTCGCAAATAAAGTGAAACGAAGTCTACGCGTAGAGCATCGACGCTCTATACCCCACTATTGTTCTGAGTGCCGAAATCTTGGGGCTTAGTAAGAACAGACGAAACTTCCTGTTGTCATGTTTCAAAGAGCGCCTTCCTCAGACATTATAGTCAGTGTTAAGCCTGGTTCACATGCAGCGGTTTTGGCCCCTAGAGCGGCGCGATTTCTGCCGTCGCGGCGCTCTGGCCAGCACCAGCGGTTGAGCAGGCGCTGAAGCGCCGGCGACGTGCGGGAATCGCGCCGCTCTAGAGACAAAACCGCTGCATCGTCGAAACCCGCTCTAGGAATGCTAATGCAATATTGCTTTGCTCTGTCGCGAACTGTTAAAAAATTTGTGGAGGGACAAAAAGCGTTTCGCTTTGATATCAGATAAAGCCCGGATGACTGTCAGCCATGGTTTCAAGCCTTAAGATGGGTGAAGTGTAGTTAATTTCATGCGTGGCATGTTTATACCCCTGGATTACAATGGCGCTCTTAACTTGCCATTAGGCCAGCGACAGTTACGCACTCCCAATCGCGATGTGCCGGAGTTAAACAGCGGCGCCAACTGTCATTGAGCACGCTGACAGTCATTGAGTTCAACTGCCAATTCACACGGCAGCGTAAAAGGTACGCTTTGGCTTAAGTCCCTTAGCTGGAAGGTACCTGTAAGAAGGCGATTTGATCGCACGATAAATAAACGGAGCACTTTAAGTTGATGTCGACTGATTTTCAGCATAACCCCGTGACAAACAATTATTCCTCGAAAATCGGTTTGACGCGCAGTTTTTTTATTATTGTGTGGCGAAATATCGCGCTTCAAACCTAGATATTATTTCTGTCTGCTTCTGCGGCACATCACTTTTTTCTACACCATAAGTCTAAGGGCGCCCCCTAAATGGGAGTCTTGCTTTAAAACGTCCGACCCGACTGGCCACACTGGCCAAAAATCATCCGCGTTTACGCGTTTACGAGTTGCATTTGCGAGGTGGGCGACCTTTTTGTGTTTAGCGGCTCCATTCTCTTTCAAAGTTCTCACTGAAGTGAGCTAAATAGTTGCCCGGCAGAGAACAAACCACGGCGGAGTCTAATGGTAATTACACCAGTTCACGCGATCAAAGGGATGAAGGACGACGAAGATAAAGGGTCCTGGGCGGGAGAGTCGGGCGACTCGTCTACAACCTCTAAAACGAGGCTCGCAGTGGTCCATCGCGTTCGGGTTCGTGACGAGACATTGTTTCCCACATGCCGCCGCTGCTGCCTGCTGGCTAGGTATGCGTTCATCAATATTGTATTATTCCATCACATTTTGTGTTCACAATCATTTCCTTGTTCGATACATATATATACTATTCAATTTGTTATATTGCATTAAACCGAATGATATATTTATATATCTGTGATATTATTTTTGAGTTCATGGGTCCGAGGCTACTCCCTGTAGCTGCTAAGGGAGGCCTCGGCGAGGCTCTGTTTAACACTGGGACCTCCCTTGCCGAAAAGGGTCCTTTATGCTCCGTGTGAGTCACGATCTCAAGCTCCCTTTACGACAGGTACCTGGGCTAAAGGTACCTTTACGCTGCCGTGTAATTTGAGTCAATCGAGTGGGGTTCGCCCCAATGCAGCTAAAGATGGCGGCGTCCGCCACATCGCCGCCCATCGCCGACTCCAGCGACGCACTTGCTAGAGCTGAAGATTAGGGGAAGCATATAAAAATTATCGTAGCAGCAAATGCGTGTCTACAAGAAGTAAGATTCGGTGCCAGAGCTGCCGCTAGAACGATCCGTAACAGATCGCGGAAAGCTAAAGCTCGGAGGGCAGCCATTGCGATGTCGGCGCCGGCTGAGATTTTTCGTTGTGTACTCATCTTACTTTAATTCGTGAAAAACGTTTTGGATTTATCGTTTTTTCACTCTAAGAGACAAAAAATAAGTTCATTTAATCTAGTTTTACACGTTTATAATGAATAAGAAATGCACAAATATTTTAATTGTAGTCGAATTTTCAAAAAAAAGAAGATATGACATCAGGTTTGGTTTCGTTTCGGACTTAGCGGCTGAGGTCCCTTGACGCGCATCTCAACTTTAGTTTTTAGGCCATATGTACGAGTGCTATCACCGGAAAACATAAAGTTGAGCTCAATGGCCTCTTCGGTCTGCCAACAACCGGTGGCTTAATGACACTTGTAATGACGCTTGGGAGCGCGAGTGTAAATGGAAGTTACTAGTGGCAGCATTCCTATTTAAAATGATGTTGTCACAAATGACAAATGATGAGGCGGCGAGATAACAGAAGAAACGAAACGTTTTAATAGGGCGAACTACGTGCCCAAAACAATAAGAAAACGAGAGCTGTTCGACTTATAGCGTCGCGGGCGTCGAAGCCGGCGTAACTGCAGGATCGAACACTGGGAGCGAGACTGACTCCGCTCGCCATGAGGAGTGCACGTTATCTACCCACGTGGGTTTACTGGAACGCTCGGTGTAGAACTTTCTGGCGCGTAGAGCATTCAGGAAACTCGATCTGACGACAATGCTCTTGAACTTACAATAACGCCATGGTTGAAAAAGAATAAATAAAATAACAATACGCTGACTGGAATTGAATTTAGACTTTCCGCGCGAAAGTCAAGAGTGGCAACCATTCGGCCACGCACGCGCTTGCTCGAGAACACGCGTGGCAATATAGCACGAGGCTATGACCAATGCTTTTGGCATCCATGCATTCAAACAGCTTGAGCGCGGTCTCAAATTTGTACGTGTACTCTCTGTCCTTTCCGAAAGAGAAAGCAAGCAGGATTGGAGTACTTTCGATAACTCTTCTCGGATAGCTCGCTGCCGTAGCTCACTGCCATCGGTCTTAAAAGTGAACGGTACCGCAGGGAGCACCTGTGAAAGCAGGTGTTTGGTGAGTGGCGTCTCCACGGACCCCGAGCCATGCGGGTTCGCCCGCCCACGTCTGGCTGTGCGTGGCTTTCCCGTGTCCGGGGAAAAGGGCATCCTGGTGGTTGAGCCGAGCCCGGGGTAGGTTTGGACCCTTCGGGGCCCCCCGGGTGAGGCAATACACCACTTCGGCCCCCGCTTCTCGTAGACGGGAGTCCTGGTAAGGCCCGGCCAGGATGATTCAGTCTAGTCGCCTTTTCTTCTACTATCCCCTCCGATCTTTCACTTTTACCTTTCCTGTTTCTTTTACTTCTCTCTCATTTCTCTTACTCCTTTTTCACCCCTCTTTGGCGGCAAGGGCTAACCTTGGGTGGCGATGGACCTCTGTCTTGACCCACACTTGGGTATAGTTTCCCGGCAGCACTGTTAGTGTAACGTCTCCAGCCAAGCCCTTCTTGTTATGGTGCGTTACCTAACCCCTTGTTGGGCTCGGTGGTGGGCGGTGCACCGCGGATTCCGAACACTCCTTGCCCTCCTATGGCGCCCCTCTCTTCCAAACCCCGTTCAGGGCAAGCCTTTAAAAGGCGTTGTCTTGAACCCAAGACCATTGAAAAAGATTCTGAAGCAGAAACATTCACAAAGTTTTTCATTGTTCATTCGCTCGATGAACAAAAACCTGTTGCAAAGCTGTCGCCTTTTGTTGTTGCAAAGGTACTGGAAAACCTTGTCGGGTATTCCTACAAGGCTAAAAAGCAACACTCTGGAGACCTCCTAGTGGAGGTAACCACCAAGAAACAAAGTGAAGCCATCCTGAAGCTGACTAGTTTTCTTGATGTCAAAGTGTCGGTTAGCCCTCACCGCACGCTCAACACCATCCGTGGAGTCCTCTCTGAGGACGACTTCTTGCACACTAGTGAGGAAGAACTCCTCGAGGGACTCCAAGGTGTTGGCGTTGTGGCTGTTAAGCGCATTATTTTCCGGAAAAATGGTGAGGAAATCCCTTCGAAACACGTCATCCTTACGTTTGAACGACACACACTACCAGAAACTATCAAGGCAGGATACCTTAACTGCCGCATCCGCCCCTATGTCCCCAACCCCCAGCGGTGCTTCCGTTGCCAGCGCTTTGGCCACGGATCGCGCAGCTGTCGAGGGAAGGAGACGTGCGCGAAGTGCGGCAGCCACGACCATGTTAGCCGACATCTGTGAAGATGCCGTTTCCTGTGCCAACTGCAAGGGTCCTCACCCTGCCTACTCTCGCTCTTGCCCTTTGTGGCGACAAGAAAAAGAAATCCTTACCCTAAGAGCCAAAGAAAACATAACATATCCAGAGGCTAAGCAAAGATTCTCCTTTCTTTCGAAAGGTACGTACTCCGACGCGGTGCGCAGGGGCCCTCCACCGCGAACAGAATCAAAGGCCACCCAGGTCTCGCCTGAAGTCCTGACAGTGGCCCTTCGGGCCCCAACACCCCCGCAGGGGCAGCAGCTCCCCCACCTTCTGGAGGGAGCACACCAGCTGCCCTGAGGTCTAAGGACAGGCAGGCAACGCCATTGCCAGTCCTTACTTCGACGCCTTCCCCCAGTGAGAAGGAGCGACATTCTCGCCCCAACTCACTGGAGAGGGCCCCTCCAAAGAGCGGCACAACCCTCGTGCCGCTCCCGCAGTACCCAAGGGGCCGGAGCAGGCAGAGCTGAAAGACGCTCTGCCCAGCACCTCCGCTGCCTCTTCGGCTGGTCGCGGCCGGGGCCTTGCTCCCCGTGATCCAAGCCGGAAGAAAACGCTGGCTAACACCAGCGACACGACTCAAGAGGCAGACCTCTCCATGGAGTTGGACGATTCGGCTGCTCCTGCTTCTGACTCAGATAGCATGGAGTGGCAGACGCAGACCCGTGCAGGGAAGAACAAAAAACCGGTTACTGCGCCGAAGTAATCCAACTGGTGTCTCTTCCTAGTTTTAATCTTTTTACTACCGAGTTTTATTGATTCACATTTTACGATATAAACAAATATTATAAATGGCAAAAGTAAATTTTATGCAATGGAACTGTCGCGGCCTTTTAAGAAATATTGATGATATAAATCATTTCATGGATGAGCTTCGGCCGATAGCTCTTGCTCTTCAGGAAACTCATCTTCATGATCGCTCTCCTCATATTTTAAGACGTCACCGAGTGTTTAGGAAAGATCGTCTTAGTGATACTCCCTCTGGTGGCGTGGCAGTGGTTGTACAGGGTGGGGTCGCCTGCTCTGAGGTACCACTCTGTACACCACTTGAAGCTGTGGCAGTGCGCCTTCTTTTAGACCGCCTCATAACTGTAGTATCACTTTATTTACCACCTAACACTCCATTACATCTTAGTGAATTGCAGGGTCTTGTAGGTCAGCTCCCACAACCCTTTATGATTCTAGGCGATTTTAATGCCCACCACCCCCTATGGGGTAGTATTCGTCAAGACTCTCGTGGAGGTGTAGTCGAACGTTTTTTATTGGCATCTGGGCTATGCCTTCTTAATGGGAGAGAGCCAACGTTTTTCAGTGCAGCTCACACCACATTTACATCCATAGATCTGTCGATTTTATCCCCCTCATTGTTTCCTTGCTTTACTTGGAATGTACTCAACAACCCTTTCGGCAGTGATCACTTTCCGATCGTTTTAGAGAGCGTTGTTCAGCTGCCCTCACTTTTGAAACGTATCCCTAGGTGGAAGTTAGATAAAGCTGACTGGTCACTTTTTGGGTTACATTCCACTTTGGACCCTTCTCTGCTTTCTTCTATGTCGCCCGAAGATGCTACACTGTATATTACTGAGCAGATATTAAATGCTGCTGAGATGTCTATTCCACGAACCTCTGGTAATGTGCCGAAAAATGCAAACCATGGTGGAACAAGGAGTGTGCCACAACCTTAGCGGATCAAAACAGGGCTTGGGGCAAATTTCGCAGATATCCCATATCACGTAATCTCGCAGAGTTCAGGCAGCGGAGAGCTAAAGCCCGTTGGACCAGGAAGCAGTCAAAATGGAAATCCTGGATGAAGTATGTTTCTTCTATAAATAGCTTTGTGCCAGCCAAGGAGGTATGGGATAGATACAGGAAAATAAATGGAGACTATAGGTGCTTTGCAATTCCTACTCTTGATGCCCCTTCTTCATCTTTAGTTGACATCGGCAACATCCTTGGTGAACATTTTTATAATACATCCAGCTCGGCAAACTACAGTAATTCGTTTAGTAGATTTAAATCTCGTGCAGAGCGACAAAACATCTCCATGTCTGGAGGAGACTCGGAGCCTTATAACCAGCCTTTTACACAGTGTGAACTTGAAATGGCACTTGACATAACGAGGGTTTCTGCTCCAGGGCCCGACGCAGTTCATTATGAAATGCTTCGTCGCCTTTCTCCTGAGTCCCTGAAAAGTCTTCTCTTGTTCTTCAATTTATTGTGGGAAAAAGCCTGCTTTCCCCATGCCTGGAAGCATGCACATGTCATCCCGCTCCTAAAGCCACAGAAAGACCCTTCACTACCATCAAGTTACCGCCCAATCGCTCTGACGAGCTGTGTTGGAAAAACATTTGAAAGGCTTATAAACAGGCGGTTAGTATACATATTAGAAAAGCAAAAGGTCCTTGACAAAAATCAGTGCGGGTTTCGCCGAGGTCGATCTACTCTCGATAATTTGGTTCGCCTGGAAACCGTTATACGCGAGGCATTTGTGAACAAGCAGCACTGTGTTGCAGTATTTTTTGACTTAGACAAGGCGTATGATACCACTTGGAGATATGGTATCCTGAAGGACTTGTATGCTTGCAATATCCGTGGTAGGATGTTGCAATGCATTAAGAACTTTCTAACAAACAGAACCTTTCAAGTCCGGCTTGGTAGCACCCTGTCTAAACCTTTTGTTCAAGAAAATGGAGTCCCACAGGGAGGCATTTTGAGCGTCACTTTGTTTGTACTGAAAATGAATTCTCTCGCACGAGTGTTACCTCAGTCTATTTCCTACTCTCTTTATGCTGACGATATACAGATCTCCTCATCTTCTTGCAATCTTTCTAGTTGTGAGCGGCAGTTACAACTGGCTATAAACAAACTTTGTAAGTGGGCAGACGAAAATGGTTTCAAGTTCTCTGCAGCAAAGACAGTCTGTGTGCCTTTTTCCCTACGTCGCGGGCTCTCCTTGGACCCAGCTTTGGAACTAAACGGGACTCTAATTCCTGTTAGGAAGGAGCACAGATTTCTTGGTGTCATATTTGACAAAAAGCTTACCTTCATTCCCCACCTGAAATTTCTCAAGGAAATTTGCCTTCGTTCCACAAACCTTCTGAAAGTTTTGGCTCATAAATCATGGGGCTCGGATCGGAAATGTCTTTTGCATTTGTACAACGCGCTTGTGCGATCTCGTCTTGATTATGGCGCCGTGGTGTACGGATCAGCTCGCCCATCTGCTCTCAAGATGTTGGATCCTGTACATCATCTTGGCTTGCGTTTGGCAACGGGTGCTTTTCGGACATCGCCTGTACTTAGTTTGTATGCGGAATCAAATGAGATGTCGCTGTGTAAAAGACGTCAATATCTCAGCCTTACCTACGCGTCTAGGATCCTAGCAAACCCTGATCACCCAACGTATCATTCCGTACAAAGGTCTCAATTCTACCGTCTCTTTGAAAATAAGCCAAGCATTGTCAGACCCTTAAGTTTTCGTATAGAGCAAGTTTGTTCCTCACTTCAACTTCGTCTGGACAAACTTAACCTAATTCAAAACACAGTCTGTGTCGCGCCCTGGAATATGGTGCGTGTTTTCTGCGACTGGACTTTCACTAAGTTCAATAAAAATAGCATATCAGCTCTTGTGATTCAGCAGGAATTCCTAGACCTGGAAGAGAAATATAAAGATTATGTTCACTTTTACACGGACGGTGCCAAGACTTCATCGTTCGTCGGTTGTGCCGTGCATTCAGGTCGTTTTGTTAAAGTCAAACGTCTAGAGGAATTTGCGAGTATATTTACTGCTGAAATCTATGCTGTGTCTTTCGCATTGGATAATATTCTGAAGACTAAAACTAGACGGGCCGTAATATTTGTGGACTCTCAGAGCGCCATTACTGCAATATGCTCTCTAAAAGCCACTAAGAATATGCTTGTGGAACAGGTGCGAAGTAAACTTAACGGAGCTTTACGCAAAGGTCACGATATAAAATTCTGCTGGGTTCCGAGTCATGTGGGAATAAAGGGTAATGAGGAGGCAGACAGGCTCGCTGCATCTTCAGGTAACTGCTCTCAATATCAAGCTAGCTTGCCCTATCAGGATATCAAATCAACAATTAAGTTGTCACTTTTTCGTTTATGGCAGGCAGAGTGGGCCATGGAGTCTAATAACAAGCTCCATGTAAGCAAACCAGTCCTTGGGTCTTGGGAGAGCTCCTCACTTAAGAACCGCTTTCACGAAGTTGTATTGTGCCGGCTTCGAATTGGGCACTCTTTTCTCACACATAGATATCTCCTTTATGGGGAGGATCCACCAGTTTGTGAGCGCTGTGGAGACCATCTTACTATTCTCCACATTTTGTGGCTCTGCCCGGAATTCGACACTGAACGACGTGCTCACTTTCCAGAGTTTTTTAGATTTTGTATTCCATTTCACCCCGCTCTTTTGCTGGGAAACCACCCTCTCGTTCCTCTTGATCGAGTTTTATCATTTATTACTAGTACTGGCCTTATACACCAGATCTAGTCCCAGATATTTTCAAGATTGTCTTTTTGTAATGAGGTGACCATAGGAGCTTCAGCAGTTAACTTAGTCTGGCGCAGTATGGCCTTCGTTGCTGTTGCGCCATGAAACCCCAAACAACAACAAAGTCTTCGTACTCAGTGCTGACACTGGCAACGCTCGTTTCTTCGCCACGTCAGTCACCGCATTTCCCTGGAAGAACGCTTCCAAGCGCGTCAAATCGGAGGTCCACTTATCTGTACTTTCATTGAACTGAGGAACGGCGAAGACCAAGGTGCATGTGGCGCGAGGTGAGTTGACTGGTGTCAGGCGCTGGGTTCGGTCTTCTCGTCACCATTGAAGTAAACTCTGAAGAAAGGAGCCATGGGCAGCGTGTCTGGGTTGCCAACAAACTGAACGTTTATTAGAATCTGCCGATTGCTTTTATCGGCTCAGACGATCTTGATAAATCGTCCGTGAAAAGTAAATAAAGAAAACAAAAATGCTTCATTAGCCGCAGGAGCCGCAGTGCGGTCGCAGCGTATGCAGCGTCACTCGCTCCACAACAGTTACGGTATTTACATGTGTGGTAACAAACAAATCTACAAACAGGTTTGCTATCATCCGTGAGGACCTGTATGAGACCGCGGCTCACACGTGCTTGGTTCTAGAAAAAGTAAAAAAGTGGTTGAAGACAACGTTGCTGTATACTCGAACTTTACGTACGTAAGTGACTGGGCCGCTAGTCATTTTAAAAATCATTAGCAGCTTCACCAATTTGCACAAAACAATTGCCAACGATTCCAGTGGTTATTTTCTGCATCTGGACATAGAAAAATGCATGCGACGGAGTTGGCCGACTCGTTAAGCACCAGGACACGCTGAACAACCTGAGAGAGCGTTCAATAAACGCAAATCAGACGGCCAGCACAATGGTGAGT
>JAZHYW010017903.1:0-74894 GCA_037355805.1 Ixodes ricinus
AACACCTGGAAAGACTGACATCCTGCTGAGCCGCATTGGAAACCGGTGACGTGCCGCCTCGGAGGTGCAACACTCGACCGATCAGCGTCCACAAAGGGCACTCCTCGATGCAGCGCTCGAGGAAATGATCGACACCGGTTCAGTACGTGAGTCGAAGAGCCCCTGGGTGTTCACGTCGTTCTCGCTCCAAAAAATACGGAACAGCCAGACTCTATGTGGAATACAGGCGACTTAACAATGTGTTCGAACGAGTCATCTACCCTTTCCCCAGCATTTCCTCCGTGATGTACGCGCTCGGTAACGCGTCCGTGTTTACAACGCTGAATTGTAGTCGCGGGTTTCTTCAGATAGGGATTCACTCATCAGACGTCCACAAAAACTGCTTTCATCTGCCTTAGAGGCTTGTTCGAGTTCACCCGAGTACCGTTTGGCTTGTCTCACTCTCCAGCCAGTTTTCAACGCCTGATGGATGTGGTACTTGGGAACTCGAAGTACGAGGTTGCCATGGCATACATGGATGACGTGGTTGTTTTCTCGAGAAATATCGAGGAGCATGTCGAAAACCTTCGCATCGTTCTTGAGCGAATGCGTGATGCTGGGATCACGATTCGTCTCCGGAAAAGCTCAGTTGGCCGCGCCCCAAGATTAACCTCCTTGGATTCGTTGTGGATAACAACACGCACCGCCCCAACGAATATGAGTTGCTCGCGCTAACGGAATACCCAAACCCACATGACGTAAAGAGCTTACAAAGATACCTCGGAATGATTGCGTTCTACCGGGATTTTCTTCCACACTGTTCCGATACATCCCAAGCGCTCCAGTCACCTTCGAAAAAAAGGCGTCAAGTGTTGTTGAGCCAGAGCAACAACAATGCGAATTAGCAGGCTTTTCAAAACCCGTGTCTGACAACGCTTGCTTACAGCTCCCAGACTTGAACAAACCGTTCGTTTTCTCGACAGATGCAAGCGACTGCTGCCTGTGTGCTGCCTTGCTGCAGGAGTATCATGGTGTGCTTCGGCCAGTTGCCTTCGCGAGCCACACGCTAACTCCAGCCGAGCGCAACTACAGTGTCGCAGAACGTGAACATCTCGCAATTATTCATGCTTTGAGGCGCTTCAATATGTACAATCAGCACGAAATGAATCCCGAACGCCGGCACGCGTGGCCGTTGATACAGGCTGCTCCATCTGGAGGGCCCCTGAGAACTAATGAAAATGCGCCGGGGTGCGAGGGTGCGGGTCCTAATAAGATGAGCTCGACCCTCGCGCGGCGCGTCCGGGACTTCCGCGTTTATAATAATAATAATAATGCACTTTATTTCCATCAATGATACATCAATGGAAGAGACTTTGGAAAAAAGCTGTGTCGAGACAGCTTGACGAGCCCATAGCCCCTTATTGTCAATGAAATACAGCTTGATGATGCAAAAAAAACGGTACAAGAGCAAACATTGAGAAATTATACAATCAAAATACAAGCATTGCCTGAAAACACAAACAGTAAGGCCATACTTTTATGGTTTCAAATCTAAACACACACCGCGAAGTTCAGAGAAAGAGATTTCTGCAATGTTAAATATTTTTTCTTCTAGCCAATTTAGTATTTTAGGGAGCGTATATTTTAGCATTTGATTCCCATAGTTATTATTACATTTAGATACTTTCCAGCATTCGACGTGTCGAGTAGTGTACGTAGGTATACGGCACTGTAGGGAGGCTAACTCAGAAAAGAAGTTTGAGTGTCTTCTTTGTTCCAACTTAAAAGAAGAAGTGAGCCTATAATTTTATAGTTGTTTTATATCAAGTACTTGGAAGTGTTCAAATAGTTGTTGAGTGTGAGAGTGGTAGGAAACATTTGAAATAATTCTCAACATTTTTTTCTGCAACAAATATAGTTTCTCTAGGTTTGTAAACGTGGTAGTGCCCCAAACAAGGTGGCAATAACTTAGACTGGAATAAAACAATGAGTTGTAAATTAATAATTTAACGCTGGTTGGAAGGTCATTTATATTCATAAATGACCTTCCGGCCACCATCTTATCTAATATTCGCCTGTTTGCAGATGACTGTGTCGTATATAACAAAGTAACAAGTGTGCATGACAACATTCAACTCCAAGATGATTTAGTAAAAATTAATAAATAGTGCGAACAGTGGCTGATGCCATTAAACAAATCTAAATGTAAGCTAATCTGTTTCACTAGAAAAGAAACCGTTTTGTCCTACCAATATTACTAAGGCTCCGATATCATTGAGACCGTTCCTTCGTACAAATATCTCGGCGTAAAATTAGCATCAGACCTTTCATGGAATAATCACATTGAAGCCATCTCCGCAGACACCTCCAGGACCCTGGGAGTACTCCGACGTAACCTTCGACCTGCTCCACCAACTGTCCGCAAACTGGCCTACGACACACTTATTCGACCTAAATTAGAATATGCTGCCTCCATCTGGAACCCCCATCAAGGCTACCTTATCAATCATCTGGAAGCAATTCAAAACAGGGCCACTCGTTTCATCCTCTCCACGTACGATAACGCCATCAGTATCTCTTCCCTAAAAAGTCAACTAACCCTTTCTTCTTTGCAGCTTCGTAGGAGCGTCTCTCAGCTGTGCCTCCTTCACAAAATCTATTATCACTGTCCTGACCTTAAAACAGCATTATTATCACCTCCCGATCGAACATCATCTCGCCTAAACAATGCCTGTACCATCAAAAGGATCTCTGGCTCAACAAACGCTTTCAACCGATCTTTCCTCCCACAAGCTATCAATGACTGGAACAGCCTCCCATCCTCCATCGTCACCATCGTAGACCCAAACGCCTTTAAATCAAGTCTTCAATTGCACTTTTTATGTTGTTAACCGTTTACCAACCTTTTCCTGAATGTATTTATTTTTGTGTCTGTTTTTCCAATGTATAATATGAATGATCCCCCCCCCCTTATGTAATGCCCTCACGGGCCCTTAAGGTTCAATAAATGAAATGAAATGAAATGAAATGAAATGATGTTAGTCCAATAATACGTGATAATCTTGAAATAACACTATGTACGTGTGTGTCCCATAACATATTTTCTGAAAAGAGAACTCCTAAAGTCTTAAAAGAACTAAGCATTTCTATTGGGCATGAATTCAAAAAAATGTGTTTGTTTAATTCTATTATTTTATTCTTTGGCCGAAAAAGTACTGCTTTTGTTTTATTAGTATTGATCTTCAAGCAGTTACATTGTGCCCAAGCCTCAAGCTGAGTTAAAGCCATGTTAGCCCTGTCTATCAATTCATTTCCGTTTGTACCTGAAAAAAGACACTAGTATCATCTGCATAGATGATGAATTTTGTCACGGAGTTGATATTGATAATGTCATTTATGTAAATGTTGAAAAGGAAAGGTCCAAGTATGCTGCCTTGTGGGACTCCGGCGGTAATATGTTTGATTTCAGAACTATAACCAGCTATATTTACGTACTGTTTACGATGTTTCAAGTATGATTCTATTAGTTTTAAAGGAGTTCCTCGAATACCGTGGTATTCTAATTTTTTAAGAAGAATGTTGTGGTCTAAATAATCAAACGCCTTCGTAAAGTCTATAAATACACCTAGCATTAAGTGCCCCCTCTCAAACTCTCGCAAAATGCATTCTTTTTGTTCAAGTAGTGCTTTCTCGGTCGACTTATTTTTTCGGAATCCAAATTGAGAAGAACTCAATAAATCATATTTATCAGAAAAACTTACTAGGCGATAATGCAATAATTTTTCGATGCATTTTGAAAATACCGGTAAAATTGAAATTGGTCGATAATTGCTTATTTTATTTTTATCTCCCTTTTTAAAGAGCACAGTTACTTTAGCTATTTCCATATTTTTGGGAAATATACCGCTAGTTAAGCTCAGATTAAAAATGTAAGTTAAGCAAGGGGCTATAATATCTGAAACATATTTGACCGGTTTAATCTGGACATCGTCTGGGTCACAGCTGGTGCTGTTTTTTAACTGTGAAATAATGGAAACTACTTCAGCTTCATTAACAGGATGAAAAAAAATAGAACTACTGTTTCGAGATTTTAAATATTTGCAAGCGTCTTCTGTTGAACTCATATTCACCGGATCTACAAAATAGTCATTGAAGGCATCTGCCAACGAACATTGGGCTAGCCGTGCGCCATTATGAAATATATGGTCAATTTGGCAGTGCGTCTCAGAACGGGCAAGTACCGAGTTTAATATTTTCCATACACGGTCCGTGCGCCCAAAAGTTGCTCTAAAAGAATCAGAGTGGTACCGTGATCTTGCATTTCGTATTTCCTTAGTTAATTGATTACGGTACGACTTGAATATTTTAAGGTTGACTGGGTCTCTTGTTTTGATAAATTTGTCGTATAGGACATTTTTTATATGAATCTTACCTAAGATATCTGGTGTAATCCAAGGCTTACGAATGTTCCGTGATATTTTTAGTTTCTTGTAGGGAAATTTTTGTTGGTAAAGTTTTTGAAAATAATGATAAAAGTATTATACGCCTCATCGACAGTTTCCTTTTCGTACACTGCACTCCAATCCGTATTTGACAGTGCCCGTCTAAAGCTCTCCAGACTGTCAGGTGTTATATATTGTAACTTAGCAGTTTGTTTCACTTTCGGCCTATCTAATTTGTCAGTGTCTACGGATATGAAAATTGGAAAGTGATCACTAAGATCGCATCTGACCACACCAGCTTTCACATTAATAGAAGCAAAATTTGATATAAATAAGTCGAGTAGTGTTTCGGAGTTTGAGGTAATTCTTGTAGGGCTCGTTATTACATTCATACAGCCATTTAATTCAATAGTATTTTTTAGTTCTCTTTGATGGGAATGATCAAATAACATATTTATGTTGAAGTCGCCTCCACATATTAGATTATACCGATTCGTGTTTGTAAACATTAGGAATTGTTCCAGAAACAAAACAAAAAACTCGGAAAAACTACCGTCTGGCGGGCGGTAGAACACTGAGAAGACAGTTCGATTTGCTCGTAAAGAAAGCACTTCGTAATCTTTGGTTGTACAGCAGTATTCCGGGATTGGCTCACAATCGATGCAGTCTTTAATCAGCATTGATACGCCTCCGCCACGAGACCTAGTACGGTTCAAAAGATGAGTGGTGTACATTGGCAATTTGAAAACATTTATGTCATCGGAGTACCACGTCTCCGATAGCATTACTACATCAAAAAAATTATCAAACTGAACAAAAAAATCTTCAAGATCTGCTATCTTATTTTTTGCAGATTGCGTATTGAGGTGGAAACATTTCAAAGACGGTTTGTATCCAAGATAATGCTTTATTTCTGACGGAAGAAAACTTTCCATGACTGTGCTGTATTTAAGCTGGCTAACGGTGCTTTCATAAGTTACACAATCAAAGCGCTGTAAGCGCCGTCACATCCGATACATTTTAAAGCACTGTCACTCGCTTTGTAGTGATTAGATTTCCAAGCGATATCTCTTCAGCGCTGTCATTCATTATCGCTTCGTGTACCATCAAGGGCGAAACGAAAGTTGAAACATTTCGTGCACGGAATACCCGTAGTGCTTGATGACGTGTCAGTGGGCTCCGGTGAACAACGTGCTAGCGCGGTTTCTAAGAAATAGTGAAACGTCATAAACGCGAAATAACATTCGTTTATTCGCACTACCATACTCTTTATGAAAAAAAATGCTGCAACAGACATACGCGGATGCCTCGGTTTTTATGAGCAATGCGCATGTTTTCTTGCGGGGTTATCAGTCGCTCCTTAATAAGAAGAGGAATTGCTTGCTGACGCTTTCTTTGGTAACCATCGATACGCTGCGTGATGATTCCGAGCGAAATAAACTCATCACCCCGTCTGAGCAGGGTCTATCGCAAAGAGCTATAGCCAGCCCTATTGGAAAGACCAGTTCAAACTGGTACCAGTTTCAAACTTGGTTATTGCTCCAGTTTGACGAGTTTAATAATGGTTGAACTGGTCAAAGTGGTTCGGACTGGTCACACTGGTTGACTCGTCATCGCGGTTGAACTGGTCATGATGGTCGAACTGGTCACACTGGTTGACTTGTCACGCTGGTTCGCCAAAAAATATTTTCATTTGTTCACGCCACCACTGTGCTTCGGAAATCTTTATTATACACAAATGTAGACACAATACGCCTACTACAAGCATCAGCTGAACATACATTGAGCGCATACACATACACGGCGCATACAAACATCAATACAACACCACACTAACCCGATCACTACTTCCGAGCTCTGCGTTTCCGTCTTTTATACTGGTCGTTTCAAACGTACGGAATTTCTCGGTGACCACCTAAGCAATAAAAGCTATTCCCAGCATGGTGATTTTTTTCTAGCAACCTCATACCTCTGAGCGTATTTTGAACGGCTCAGGGGATGAATCTTTTAGTAAAAAGGAAACGCTCGATCGTGCCGCAAATATTTGAAAGCCATAAATCAAAGTGAGAAAGCCAATAAATAAAGTGAGAAAGAGGGGTCAAACTGATAACCAGTTGACCACTTCGGCCAGTCTGGTGACCAGTTCGGCGTCTGGTTACCAGTTCGGCCAGTCTGCTGACCAGTTCGGCCAATCTGGTGACCAGTTCGGCCAGTCTGGTGACCAGTTCGGCCAATCTGGTGACCAGTTCGGCCAATCTGGTGACCAGTTCGGCCAATCTGGTGACCAGTTCGGCCAATCTGGTGACCAGTTGGCCAATCTGGTGACCAGTTAGGCCAATATGGTGACCAGCCAGGCCAACCTGGTGACCAGTTAGAAGGCAATCTGGTCACCAGTTAGATCAATACGGTTACCAGTTAGACCAGTCTGGCTACCAGTTGCACCAGTTTGAGTTCCTGTTAGAGCAGTATGACCAGTCCAAATACCAGTTTGACCAGTCTAAATACCAGTCTGACCAGTTAGATTTTCAAACTGGTTCTTTACAATAGGGAGGTTAAGCGGCCGAACGGTGTCGACCGGGCGACCGTGGGGCGACAATGCGGCGACAGAAAAGCACCCCGAGTGACGGCGCTTACAGCGCGCCACCGACGAAACAGGGAAGTCCCAGACGCCCCGCGCGAGGGTTGAGAACATTTTAGTAGGACCCGCACCCTCGCACCCAGGTGCATTTTCATTAGTTCCCAGGGGCTCTCCAGGTGGAGCAGCCTGTATCCATGGCCACGTGTTCCGCCGTTCGGGTTTCATTCCGTGCTGACTGTACCTAGATGGCGCAACGTTCCAGATTCTTTCTGATCACTTAGCGCTATAATGGCTAAGAGAACTTAAGAATACAGCTGGATGTCTTGCTGGTTGGGCGCTTACGCTACAACAGTACGACTACACCATCGTGTACCACCCGGGGTCAACCAACAAAGTTGCTGCTGCGCTCTCTGGTGCTTCACTTCCTGAGGAACACTCGCAGGATACCCATGGCTTGGTGACCGTCGCGGTCACGGCACAAGGATACCCAGATTCATGGTGGGGTACATTGGTGAGCCGCAAGGGGCTTCGAAATGGCGCAGCTGCGTGACGGACTCTGCCAACGCGTGTCTGCTTTGCTGGCAGCAAAAGGTTTAGTCGACCGCCCAAGTGACGAGTAGTTCGACTCCTACTTGATGAGCGACGACGGCCTCCTGCTACGCTACATCCCCCAGGCCGACGACGATCCGGATGGCTCGGCGTTCCGGACCGTGATACCCCTGCAAGCTACGTAAGCTTTTCATCCGATACATGCATGACTCTGCCTTGGCAGGACACAGCAGTGGGAGCAAAACTTATGAAATGTTATCCCAAATCTCTACCTGGCCAGACATGAGGCAGCAAGGTGTTCGATACGCTCGTAGCTGCTCGGTGTGCTAGAAGGCAAATCCACAAGGTGGTCATCCCCCCGGTCTCATGCAACCAATCGCGAGTCAGAGCCCTTTGCAGATTTGTTGCTGAGACGTCATGGGCCCCTTCCCACGTAGCACCCGCGGCAATCAGTAGTTGTTCGTGGTAACCGACCGCTTCACGAAGTGGGTTGAGTTATTTCCTTTGCGGAAGACTAGATTCGCAAAAACAACTGGGAGTGTCTACTTGAAACATTCGGTAGGTTCGGCTTTCGAGCACAACTGATAAGCGATGATGCCTCCCTACCTAACGAGTAAGGTGTTCGTGGACGCTTGCGCGGTGCTGGGAATTAAGCACACTATGAACTTCCCGATACCACCCACCAAGCAAAACATCACTGGACGGGTAAAGATGTATGGTGTTTGTGGCCTACACCGAGCGCCACAAGGACTGGGTTGCGAAACTGCGTAACCCGTACGACAGGCAATCGGCCAACGGGTCTCACTCCTGCCAAATTGAATTTCGGCAAGGAGCTCGCGTTCTCGCTTTTTAGCAGTCTCCTTTCTACAGATTCTGGGGAAGGCTTGCCCCTACGTGAAGTTCGCAGAGGACCTGCGAAAGTGCTTATCTGATAATCTTCGAGAGGCCCAAGAAAATCTCGACTTCGGCCGAGTGCAGCAGAAATAACAGTAAAACCAGGGGCGACGTAACTTGCAGTTCGAGGTGGAAGATTTTGTACTCCGGCGTACTCACCCACGGAGCGACGCCGCTCAAGGCTTCGCAGCCTCCTCGCAAACAGGTGAAAAGGTCCGTTTAGCGTGCGTGAAAAGTGCTCACCACTCACTTACAAACTAGTTCACTGTGAGTCTATTGAAGAAACCGGACCTGTTCGTGGCACCGACCTTAAAGAGATGCTGAACCGATATTTGAAATCTCATAATTATTGCCCGAGCGGGCTTCACTGGATGGTACTTACCTAACAAACGATATTCAATCAGACGGATGGTGCCCGAATTATTGTATTTTTTCAATTAAGAGCGAATCCTCGGCCGGAACCCGCCGGCGCGGAGCAAGTACTTCTGAGAGCAGGCGTAACGGAACTGACGTGCGCATTGGCGCCCTCAGTGCCCCTGATGCCTCCGCGCATTCTCCTCGTTCGTTGGTGCTCGCCTTGATTCTTCGCTCGGTGGCTGTTCTCAAGCGGCTGGTACTGGTGTTTTGGAAGTTGTGCCGCGGAACTGGTGGTGCTGCTGCTCCTGCTGCTGCTGCGTGCTGCTGAGGCTGCTGCTACTGCTGCTGCCGACGATTCTATACGTCGCCATACTAGTAAAGACTTAAATGTAAACATATTCGACGGACATCCGTCTGGTTAGGAATGATTAATAAAACTTCAACATGAAACTCTAACCAAGCTTTATTAAAAGCGAAAGCAAGAAGCGCATTGCCGAACGCCGACCAGCCGAGGTCGCGGAAATCCAAAATGTGGGGCAGAGCCCGCGTGGTACTAACAATAACAAACGCCACCCGGCTTAGCGCCTGGCTTGGCTTGGCTCCGTCTGTCTTTTAAGGCGAATGAGAATGCGCACGTCACGAAGCGAGCTTTCCACGCCGCTCACCAGGGATGGCGTAAAATTGTATTTTTCGTGTTTATTCAATTTTATACGCCTTCTCGCTCAAATCAACGTCATTTAGAAGTAAATGACAGGCTATGTATGCCATTGCGACCACGAATTTCCACCCAAAATTTCAGTTTAGCACCCTCTTTAAACGATTTTTTCAAGCAGAAGACGAAGAGTCATCGCAGGACCGAACGACACTGACGCCAGCCCCATTCCGGAAACCCCTTGTCTCCACCAAGGCGAGGGTATTACCTGCGACGTCGGTGACACCAAAGAGAGGAACCTCCTTTATGGCTGCTCGGCTTCGCCTGTCTCACATTTTGGGGTAGTTTTCTACATCCACCGATCTGCTCCGTTTTCAAGAGAGGAGGGAGAAGATTGTGTACCCACCTCCGATCCGTTATTTCGACCTTTCTGGAACAGGTGCGAAGATGACCTGAGGCTCAAATCTCAACCTGAGCCCAATGTCGTCTGCTTTCTTGTTTTTCTACAAAGATGGTTCGAGGTCAACACCGTCACCACACCCACCATTGGAACGACACGGCGGCCGGGCTCATGGTGGACCGGGACACCAAGGACGTCGGCGCGTCAGGGGCGGTCCAGAGAATCACGGACTGCTACCACCCCCAACAGGACTGAGCGGCAGCTAACTCGGATCAAGGAGACCACGTGGACAGCAGCAGCCGCCTGCAAAAGACGACTTAAAGCAACAAGGAGGCCGCCAGTCGAGCCCTGAGCCAGAACAAGGAGCTGGGAAGAAAGCGGACGCCGAACGCATCGCGCGTGACAACCACCCCGGCGAGCGCGACCTCCAACGGGCCATCGTGTTCTTCCAGTGGGCGCCGGCCAGACTTGCAACGTCAGTCCCCCCAGCAGCGCCATCCACCCTCTCAGGCTCACAACAGCGTCTCCGTCATTGAAGTGTCGGACGAAGCTTGAGCGGGGGGGGGGGGGTGCAAGGTGTGGGCACTCTGGCGGTTCCCCAGCCCACTTGCCCGACTGCGAGGCAAAGGTGCCGAACTTTCCCCACGGGGAGGCGGACGTCACGCCGGCCACGCGCACATCGAATGTGCGCCGCCTTGATAGGGCAGATCAGATGCGGCGAACAGGGGAGTCGCTGGCTGGACCCAGGTGCCGCCGGTAACAATGTTAATTCAGTCTGCAGTGCCCATGTCCTAATTAAATGTAGTTTTGTTTTTGGTGAAACCGTTGGCTCCCTTTGGTTCTGGTATGCAGCAAGGCAAACCGACCACAACCGCGAAGGATAAAACAAGGATCATACGCGACTAGACCTATGCGGAACACGCAGATATACTCTGTTTAGAACCGGCGTGAAATCAACAACACAATGAACTACTTTATGCAGGGACATCAAATCCCGCATCATTCGTCTATTACACACAGCGTAAGCCAATTAGGTTTACATCATACAGTTATAAAATACCTTGGACTGCAAGTAACGAACATAAAAGACCGGTATAAATTTTTCTTCGACTCGCTTATGAGTTATGACGTACGAGTTATTCTCTCCAATTTGTTTCGAACTAAAGAAATCTGGAAGGCAGCTTTACACAAGATGCAGTACAATAACTTTAAGAAACATGGTGTATGCTTAAGATTCCTTGATATAAGTCTTATGACATGTAACACACTGGGCTGACGAGTTGACAATATTTGTAACCTGATAAACAAAAGATGATATGGTGTCTCAATAAACACCGAAATCTCTAGTCAGAGGCGCGCGGGTAACAGCAGTGTCTAAAACATGGCACAATTTCACAATGTGACGTTTCCTGATGAGAAAAATAACTGCTCTTTTCGATTCGTTTATTACAAGAGCATTAGTCGAACAACACAAAGAAATAAACCATACATCACGATGTAGACAAACGCAGTCATATAATTATTTATGAGTCAATCTAATGTATTTCTGTTGGCAAATAACTCAATTTTTGAGCATTTCACACACAAAGTAATGTCAATTAAAAAAAAATGAGTAGAGGGCCAAGGTAGCTGACGTGTGCGACGCCCGACGTAGCCAAGATAGGATATCCTAGGCAACTAGACAGACACACGTACCAAGTTTTCGCGTTAAGAGAAGTAGCTCTCAAAAACTTTCTTTCATTCTTCGAACCAGAGACGATCTGGCAATAGCTGTGCTCCCAGATTGGGTGGAGGGGGTCAAGATGCTGGTTCACATTGATGGTGTGCGGATCAGGAAGGCCCACATTGCCATGACCAGCTTGCCGTCACCATCGCTGGTACTAGAACACCACTAGATGTGACGGACGGTAATCTTAGTCCACTTCAGGATACGTCCTGTTTTGCTCGGAGCCGCCGCAACAATTTTATGCTTTACACCTAAAAGTAGTGTAATCAACATATTAAAGAAATCTATGTGACGGTAACTACAATCTTTGGATGATTCTTGTCTAGAGGCTCGTCCGCCAGGCTGTGCAAGAACTTTGACTTGTGGTGAAATGAACCCCGACAGGTGCAGTCTGGCCGTGATGACCAGCTGTATTATTTAACAACTCGATTTCTAGTAGACAGTAGTGGAACTTATCAAGCTTAGTAACGTTTTTCACCACTTGCTTGTTTTTTCACTCTTAATATCTGAGTAATAATTGAAAACGACGCGTGTTGAAGGATGGATACGAATTCTTGAAACGATAAAACATCAAGGACAGGGATGGTAACAGGACTTCTTTTATAAAAGAAGTCCTGTTTTCGTCCCCGTTCTCGATGCTTTGTTCTTTCAAGTATTCGCACCGAATATCTCAAGCGCTCATTTTCCGATCTACGAGTGCAAAATTGTACACTAGATTCCGCCATGATTCTCTCGTAGCCTGCATGCCCGGGGTGTACAACCCTCAACGCAATAAAACCACCACTAAAATGTTGAACCTCGTCCACCGTTGAAACTGCAAGTGCTGAAATTATCACAGTATCATACGCAGTGTACAACTACGTGTGCCTCAACAACTCATAGATGGTTGTACACATCGGGACACTTTTACACGCGAACACGACATCGGCGCTTTTACACGGCTGTGCTCAGAGAATAAAATTGTGGGATGCAAAGTTTTATCTCCTTGTAGCATCAGAGGAGTCCTTTCCACTATGTAAGTAATTTTTGATTATAGCGGATCATGTGACAAATGTACAAGAATGCGAAAACCGATGATGGTGGCTTGTTCGTCCTGTGTCGCGCTTTGTACCTCTCTTCAGAAAAGGATTCAGTTTGTACCTGTAGAACAAAGAAGTTCTTAGAATGAATATCAAGGGAGTTTCCAGACCAAAGCTGTGAAGAAACTGCAGCGGAATTAACACAGTCTCTAAAACTATCTACCATTCTCGACAATATGTTCACACGTATTATGTACGAATATATGGTACTTACAGATCATGTTTTCTGCATTCCACTGTACACCATGCCAGTAGAGTATGCACCATTCCCCATCAACTTTGTTTCAATTAGTTTTCATAGTGGGTTTTAGTAAAACGCATGTCAAGCATAACTGCTATAATACTGAGCGGAGCAAGGAAATATAGTATTACATCTTTCATTCCGACACATGCTCCTCAAACTTGCTAAACTGCAACAAAACATTTCATGCAGTGTTTTACAACCTTACAGCGGATGACAACAGTAAGCTGCATAATCGTTTATCAATTAAGTGTATGGCTGTGGAGTAAACACGGTTGCTCAATGAATTATAAGAGGTAATTCGTCCTGCTCTTGGCAAAACTTGGATTAAAAAATAATGAAAGACCAGCAACACTAAGCCTGGAGTATAGATACACCGTGAGTAGTCAGACGTCAACTGTTGGCAATCACTGAACCTGAACATGCATAAAATCTTTGGCAACATGGCACACGTCGAACCGGTGCTTGATGCATGGGTGATTTCACTTCAAGAGGCCTTGCCCTCCGAGTGTCGGTCAGTCACCAAGGTGTCGACAGTCATATATTAAGCACACAGGACGTTAAGGACTATCCTTCGCCTCTCCTTCCCTCGGTAAACTGTCCTTCCCCTGGTTCTATTTGACTGCTCGAATAAACTTCAGTGGACTGTAGAATTAGCTTGTAAACATATCAAATCAGGTTCTATGCGTACCGTCTCTACTCCCACCTAGAGGAATTCAGGTTTATTGGTTGCTAAAGTACAATATATAGTGAATACTGTTTACAGTGCTAATAATATTGTATTGTAAGAGAATCTGCGTTTGCAAATTGGTCTAGTTTGTTTGCAGGGTCATTTACTAACATTACATCTGAGTTGCTCTTCAACCTCAAACCTGGATTTATCAGTTAGATTTGTAGATAAGAGAAAAAAACCTAAGGTCTCAAAACATGTAGCACTTTTCATGTTATAATGACCTACCTTTACAAGGTATTTGTGCAGAATACGATTAGCAGTTGAGTCGAGCAGAGTGTATGTGCCGAAGAGTGTACAATGGCCTGGCGTATCGGCTTTCCCGTCTCTCGCAAGGAACGAGCTTTCTTCCTCGAATTTGATTCAGGTGAGTTGCCTGCTAATAGAACCAGACCTATAAAAATGAGGATATGTAAGTCAAGTCCTGTTTACAGTTGAAAACATCCAAGTTCCGCGAACCTCAGTCACTGCAGGCAGCATTTAGCATTGATGAATCTTGAAACATCTGCAATCTACTGTATTCACCGACTCAATTACAAGGAAGGAAAAATTGTCGACAACTCCTTCGCGGGGCTCCTTCCTGAAAACATGATACGGAACAGATAGCGAGGTTCCTCCAGTTGGATTTCTGTGGACGACAGAGGCTGACTGCGCAGAAGTGCTGAGGGTGGGACTTGGGACATGTGATGTCCGCCCGAACCATTTTCCACATGAAGGACAGTCTGGCAGTGCACTGTGCCGCGGATCAGGCACCTGTCTAGAGGTACCCTCAGGTTTGACCTCGAAAAACCAGGAACTTTGTTTCGTAGTATCTGTCGGCCATTGGCTGCTCGGCGGTTCCATCGGCCCTAGAGTAATAAAGCACATAAATAATATAAATTATGTCAAGTTTCTAGGAAAGGTGATGCAAAATGTTAGAAGGAGCTTACAATAAAAGTAAGTAGAAATGATGTTTTGGATAAGGATGGCTGGTTAGGCTAGTTGGTTTTGCATCATGATCTAATACTCCAAAACGACAGGGACGAAAATGAAGGGAAAGCTGGACAGGACGCGGCGCAACTTTCAACTGAATAGTTTATTTCAATGACATAAACTTTTTAAAATAAAAAATGGGCACACTCGGCAGAACACTAAGATATTGTATAACACCGCCCCCCCTCTAAACATCAGCGTCATTGGTCCTTGAGATAGTAGAATTTTTTATCGGACAGTGACAAAGATGGTGCGCTTAACACAAGTGTTCTCGTGGTGGGACTTTATGAAAACGTCTTCGTGAATGTTTCTTTCTGCTTTTGTTTTGTAATGGCCCATGACACAGGTGTCACCAAATATGAGGTCAGCACCTCCAAGAGTTTGGCCCGCATGCGCTACGGTCACAGTGGACCGCTAGGTGGCCACTGTGACCGTTGCGAAGCTTAAAAAGAACAAATATTGATTTATTCATGTTAGTTCTCCACACAATTAATTAACTCTCAACTGATCGGTCAGCTTGTCTTGATGCTGTTCTGCCACATTATGTTTATTTAAAAAAGTACCAAGGTTGCCAGCTACTTTTTATGTACGAATGCATTAACAGCATAAAGAACAGATATATTTATACTTTGCAAACCTTGATTAAACCTGACTATCACCAGTATCGGTATATTTACACCACGTTAATGCAAGGTATGAAGCTTACTTTCCACTCATGCATGTACCACATGCTTCCGGTTACTCTCAGAAGCCAACATTGCAACTTACTTGGGTATACCACAAATCCGTTAAGAAGATTGAGCTTAGACTAAGCAGTATGCTGCGCAGCTTCGAGATTTAAAATCATCCGACGATTTGCTAAAAATCGGGTTATGCAATTATTTTTTTATAAAATGCTTTCAGCCCATGCATCACATTGCTGTCTTGTTTAAAACCGGGATTTCAAACGATAGCTTACTCATCATCAGAATTATCCAAGTCGCTCTCTACAAAGTGGTATGATGGGTCTTTGCAGGGCTGCCTGCAAACGCAGCTAACATGTTGTGTAAATAAGCATGCATAAAGGCTTTAATATTATCTTTAATACTAAACCAATTCAAAGGTACAACATCACATACAGATTTGCCAGAAGAAAATATTTGCTTGATGTAGCAAGGTACAATTTAATTTTTCATCTTCAGAATCTTCTATTAAACAAAAACTTCAAGGGGCTTTTGTAAATGCTTGAGTTTTGGAAATTCAGCAGCTCAGAGCAGGCTGCGAAAGTTTTTTTTTTAAATATTTTAGCTAACACTTGTTTAGATACTGAATGCTTAATCTAGGATTTGCTTTAGGTACAACATACCCACGAGCTTGCTATGGAGCTGCCATGTTCATATAATGCCTGCAGCTGATGTTTAAAAAGAAAGCTTTAAAATGAAACATATTTCTAGCTGATTGGAGCAAAAAGGAAGAAAAATCTACATGTTGGCATCCCTAACTTTGTCACAAGGCATCAACTCATATTTATTTTCAGTCTGTGAACACGCATGTGGCTGATTTTTTTAATGTATCAACATGTTATTATTTTTATGTTACATTTCATAAAGGTGGTGTCACGCAGAAGAGTAAAAGCCCAAAATTAGTAGTAAGGAAGGTTGGGGCATCTTAGATATATGTATATACTACTATGTCCCCATCTCCATTTAGTACTGTGACTGCCTCATCATCCATGTCGTCTCTGAAGACGTATTAAAGTTAGTCAAGCTTTCTGTATAAATGAAGATATATAAATGTCCAGCTTTCAAAGCTGCAAGGACTCCTCCCAAACTGAAACATTTTATGGTGCACGTACATATGTACCACGTATCGCGCAGCTACGCAGCGCTGAAAGAATGAGGCGACAGGAGAGAGCACCGGATGGTAAACGTTGGCCTAACGGAAATTGCTTCGTGTAAGACATGTCGCATTTATTTTTCTTCACAATGACCTTCCTAAACAGTTACAAAATGTATGTGAGACTTATGAACCATCGGGTACTTTTAGCATTGTTGTTTGAGATTGGAACACCAGCGACAACAAGAGAGCAGTGCTAGGGCGTCCGTCATGATGTATCCTCTAGCATCAATGTCTGCAATCAAGAAATGCTCATCAAGTAATTGTAATGTCAGTTACAAAATGCCAACACTAAAAATTGCTTCAAAAAGTTAGCTAGGCAATAATTTCTAATTTGAAAATATTGTAAGTGGCCTTACATCGCCTTTTGCATGCTGAAAGTTGTATCCTACGATGATACCTCAATCGGCTTGCTAGAACCGGCATTCTCATCTGAGAAAAGGTGAAAAGAGCCAGCCAAGCCTAGCGCACAGTTCATTGAGTTTCGATTTCGCGTTTCACTCCACTCGAGCACTAGTCTTGACATACTTTTTCACCCATTCTCAGCTGCGACGCCGGTTTTAGGAAGCCAGCCCTCGTGTAGCACTTGATTGGAATTGAAAGTCTCACTCATGATTATCGGTATACGCTGAAACATTTCAATAATTACGGCATTTTACCTAGGCAGAGATATTCCTTGAAAACTTGTCTGCTAAAACTTTTCACATTTTGGTATAGCACCATATGTGTCCAAGCTAGGAGGTCCCTCAGCTTTTAGCACCGTAAATGTCACAATGTGCAATGCATACCTATCGGCATGATCGCCAGGTTCATCAGGATGACACATGGTTGAAACTTCCAAGAGCGGCCCTTGTGTGCCTGCTGTGCTGTCGGTCTGGCTGCGCACATGGCAAATCACTTGCTGTGTCTGAGTGCCTAAAAAAGTACGTGTGCATTTTAACATGCTTGAAGCAAATGTGTGGCTGGCATCAATCACAATGCTGCAAGATATGCTGCTGATAACGAACATGTAGGATTAAGCTAATCAAAGCATGATAAGACGTGCATGAGTATAGTCAAGGATTTTTTTACAAGATTTCATGTTTGCCAAAAGACGAATGTCAGAAATTGATCGACTAATAAAAAAAATAAACTATTTCAGAACATATGCAACATTCTGTGCTGTGTTTGTTGTTTCAACCAAAGAACTGCGGACATATATTGTTAGCTAAGCATATGAGCCACTTCTTTAAAAAAAGAGTAGGCCACCATAAAGGTGCTGCAGACATCACAAAAGCACATTTCTTACTTCTATATAGGTGCTGCATGCAGTGTTAGAACGTAGCGAGAAAACGAATTGGGGTCTGCAATACAAAAGCGATGAGAGAGGCACGGAAGCATTTCATAGTTGGGACGAAAAAGTCAAGGTAGATTGCAGTCAATTCCTCAAGTTTCTACACTGTCAGCCTAAATTCACCAAAAATCGTGAAAATTGCATATGAAAGTGATGTTAGATAAGGAGCACTAAATTACCTGGAAGGTAAACATGGCACATGTGTTAGAACAATATGCTGCACTTCAAAATATGCTGGCAGCAATGTTTCATCGACATTTTGGTGGAGGTTAGAAAGACCTAGGTAAACGGAGTAAATCATCATGTCCTGAACAGAAGCATCTCCTTACATAAAGTCCACTAACATGATGCATCTTTTGTCTCGTGAAGCATTCCACAAAGCTGCCGCATTATGTACAACCACAAAAACACACAACCATGCCTCAGTGGTTGGCTGCCAATCTGGCAGTCGCAAATGTTTAAATCAAATAATGTAAGTTTCCTGTAGCTGTCATATGATGTGAGGAGTGGACTATGACATTAGGTTAGGTTAAGTTATGCCATGTTAGGAGATAGGCAACATAGTTGAATTTTTTCTCATAATAAAAGTAAAAGCAAAGCGAATTCATAAGAATTGATGCAAGCTAGATGATTGTCTTTTTTACATACCAATGCTTCTGTACCTGAAGGCTGTCTGGAAAATTTTTAGTTGGTCCCCAGGTGAATATTTTCTTGGCAGCATACATCAGCACTCACTCATTGTGATTGCTTCACAATGGAGCCCTAACTGTCTTCATCTATGACTGGAACAGGAGAACCTCCTTGGTCAGATGGTCCAGGCTCAGCACCACTCATTGCGTCCTGCACCAGCTGTGTTCAATAAAGCAATATTTGGACTTAGGCAGAACACCTTTATTAACACGCGTGCAACGTTGTGTACTATACAGCATTTTTAGAAGGTACAAACAGCGTGAAGACATGGACAAATTAGAAGGGTACCAACAGGAAACAGCGCTGAAATGTTACATATGTTACATGCTGATATTCATGCAACACATGACGTTATGCAATGACGTCACCTGGTGAATGACGTTATAATGTCGCCAGCGCAGCTTGCCAAGAACTTACTGTGCCCATGGCCGAGCGGTTATCGGGCATGGCTCCCACGCAAAGAGCCGAGGTTCGAGGCCTGGCTGCGGATCCACCTTTTTGTTGTTTTCGCAAATGTCGCGTTCTAGCAAATTCGAGAAAGCAGTGGCTTATTCTAGGTTAGAACGTTCTACGAGGCGAAATTTGTACGCCAACTGTTCCTGAAGCCCACGAGTGTACAGTCAGCGCGGAATGAAACCCGAACGCCGGAGCGCGTGGCCATCGACACAGGCTGCTCCACCTAAATGGCCCCTGAGAACTAATGAAGATGCGCCGGGGTGCGAGGGTGCGGGTCCTACTAAGATGTGCTCAACCCTCGCGCGGCGCGTCTGGGACTTCCGCGTTTCGCCGGTGGCGCGCTGTAAGCGCCGCAACTCGGGGAGCTTTTGTGTCGCCGCACTGTCGGCCGGTCGACACCGGGCGGCCGCTTAACCCGGCTATAGCTCTTTGCGATAGGCCGTACTCAGACAGGTTGATGAATTTATTCCGCTCCGGAATCGATACGCCTGGCATATTGGTGATTACCAAAGAGAGCGTAAGCGAGCAGATTTCTAGCTTTTTATAAGAATCGACTGATAACCTCGCACGAAAACATGCGCATTGCTTATAAAAACCGAGGCATCCACTTCGGTCTGTTGCATCATTTTTTTTTCATGAAGCGTATGGTTGCGTCAATAAACGAATTTTATTTCGAGTCTATGACGTTTCACTATTTCTCAGAAACCACGTGTACCACGTTGTTCACCGGAGCCTCCGCGTGGTTCCGGTGACACGTCATCAAGCACTACGGGCTTTCTATGCACAAAATGTTTCAAATTTCATTTCGCCCTTGCGATACACAAAGCGATAAATAAAGAGTGCGCTGGACTGATCAGACCAGATCTGCACAGAGTGACGTATTGTTCAATGCTCAAGTCACTTAAATTAAGGAAAATGGTTGCTGAGTGCGCGTTAGTAGACCTGCATTATGCAATTTGCAGCGATGCATACAAGCCTGAAAAACAAGAGAGGTTAATGGACGAACTCTGGGAGTGGACGTATGGGTGTGCTCATATATTATATACAAAATATTTGTAGTAGCAACCTTCAGTTGGGTGTCAGCGCACTTCATGTGTCCCTACTTGTTCTTCTGTCTCGTTACGTCGCGCTGTTTTGCTATAAGGACTGATAATTATAAAATTACGATGCGTATAACAAAACAATAAAAACTGCGCACGCCAGGCGGAGAAGACACCATGGGTGTGCTCCGACTGCGCGCAGCGCAAGCAGCTTGCTGCTGCTCCTAGCACCGACCTTCTCGCGCTGCCGCAAGCCGCAGGTGTCGACCGGGCGACAGTGCGGCGACAGAAAAGCACCTGAGTGACGGCGCTTACAGCGCACCACCGGCGAAACGTGGAAGTCCCAGACGCGTCGCGCGAGGGTCGAGCACATCTTCGTAGGACCCGCACCCTCGTAACCCGGCGCAAATTCATGAGTTTTCAGAGGCCCTCCAGCTAGAGCAGCCTATGTCGATGGCCCCGCGTTCCGGCGTTCGGGTTTCATTCCGTGCTGACTGTACATAATGGGCTCAGCGTTGCGAGCCGGAGTGAGTCTCGTCCTAGCGCGCAATCCTGCCCTTTCGCCGACATCAATTTCTTCGGCGGTAACCTTTTTCTATTTTGGTTTGGGCATCATAGAACGTTCGCCTCATTAAACGTTCAGTTTCTCAAGTTATTATCCGTCTAATCACTTGCCTAGTCATGACATTTCGGTGAAGGTGCTGGGTAGACAATAGCCGTCTGAACGCTGTGACTAAGAAGGACGTTTACCCGTTCCTCGCATCGAGGATACGTTAGACGGACTACGCCATTTCTGATGACTTTCGTCGATGGACCTGCCGGTATTACTGGCAGGTCCGTCAACTTCATTCTGCTCGTTTTTACAGGCAGATTGAAGTCAACGCACGCGACCTTAAGAAAACTGCCTTCGTCAGTCCTGACAGACTGTACGAGTTTAAAGTGATGTTGTTCGGACCTTGTACAGCACTAGCCACATACCAGCTGTCATGGATACTGTGCTGGCAGGTCTGCAATGGGAAAGTTGCCTCGTCTACTTCAAGGATGTCGTTGTAGTTTCACGGCATATTGACGAACAGCTGAGACGACTTGGAGTAGTGCTTCAAGTCATCAAGACCGCCGGCCTGTTCACTCAAGCCAACAAAGTGGCGGGTTGCTTAGGGTGAACTGAAGTTCCTTTGCTACGTCGTAAACAACAAAGATGTTCTCTGTGACTCTGAGGAGTCCCGCGCCGTGGCTGGATTTATGCCGCCGTCTGACAGGAAGGCCATGAGAATGATTTTACGGATTCTGTGTCCATTACAGGCGGTATTTTTCATGACTTCGGCAAGCTGCCCGTACCGCTGACGCACCACACGAAGGACGCAGTAAAGTTTGACTGGACAGAAGAACTTGGCCATTTCGAACAGTTCGCTGAAAAAGAGATCCACACGGACACCAGTAACACCGGACGTGTCGCTGTACTAGTCCAAAGGCAGGACGGGCCATAGCAGGTCATCGCATATGCAAGTTGGGGGCTTTCTAACGCGGAGAGAAACTACTTAACGACTGAAAAGGAGTGATTTTTTGTCGTCTGGCCAATAACAAAGTTCCGCTCATATTTGTATGGAAGTCCATCTCACGTGTTCACATACCACAACTCGCTCTGCTGGCTCACGAATCTGAAGGACACCTTTGGACACCACACCCGGCGAAGCCTACGACTGCTCGAGTTCTACATGACCGTGGTGTACAAATTTGGCCAGGAAGCACAACGACGCCGACTGCCTGTCAAGGGTCCCCGTCGAGGCATGCTCTGCCTACACCGAAGACGAGGGCGATGAGTGTTTTCTCGGCGCTGTGCATGTCAGGGACATGGCTGCACTCCAACCAGACGACCGTGAAGCTGGGAGCGCTCATAGAGCACATGAGATGGACAAGCGATTACGGTTCCCCGTGCTTTCTCAAGAAGGCTGCCTAGCTTCTCCATACGGCAAGGGGTGCAGTACACTGAGAACTTCGTCAACAACAACACAGCGTGGCTGTTGGTTATTCCTACCAGCGTTCGAGAACAAATCTTCCAAGCCTGCCATGACAACCCGACGGCTGGGCATCTTCGGCTATCAGCTGGACGCTCGCCAGGATTCGCGAAAAGTACATACTGGCCGAGGCTACAGAAGACCGTGCACCTCTACACTCGATCATGCCATGAGTGTCAGTGACGCAAGAAACCACCGACGAAGCAGTCAGCGACTTCTGCAACCGATTGCTCTCCCGTCCACGCCGTTCGAGCAGGCTGGATTTGATTTACTTGATTTTCCTAGATAATTGTCGCCACGGTATCGTGCTTGGATCTCACGTGGCACGCCGAAACAAAAGTCCTTCCTTCAGGGACTGCTGTGAACGTCGCCAAGTTTTTCATCGGGTCCATCGTCCTCCGGCACGGCGCTCCCATAGTTCTGATGACACAAATCGCGTGTCATTGTTTGTGGCGTAGCTGGTGCAAGAGATCCTCCGTCGCAGCCACATCAACAACCCGGGAACCACAGCGTACCATCCTCAGAACAGTGGGCTGACGGAACGCCTGAAACAAGACTATCTCCGACATTCCGGCATGATGTCTGATGTACGGTAACGTGGGCCACAAGACGTGAGACTAGGTCCTGCCTTATGTCACTTTTGCCATCAACACAGTGGTTCAAGAGACAGCTGGTGCACGGTCACAAAATCATGAAAGTGACCACGATGCTTGACGTCATGCTACCTCACGGGCCAGCTGGTGATGGAAGTGACGACGCCCAAGGGGTTGTACAACGAGACAGAAGACATTTCTACAGGTCGGCCGAGTCCGGATCAAAGTACCAGCAACGTGTCAACACTGGCCGCTACTATGTGCGTCGTCCGGACGCTCACTTTCAGCCCGGAGAACGAGTAGTGAGTGTGGACACCGATACGACGTCGTCACCTCAGCGAGAAGTCTTTTAAAGCGCTACTTTGGACCATATAAGGTCCTTCGGCACCTGGGAGATATCAACTACGTGAAGTGGTGCCCGACAGAACGCACGCATCATCGCGACGCCGACCGCGAACCGAGGAGGTTCACGTCGTTCGACTCAAGCGATTCTACGGCTAGATAAGAGTGTGGACTTTATGTGTTCCAAATGACTTTTTACTTTAACGCTCTTTTTATTTGATTTTTGTTTTTTTTTTTGTTTCGCATCGGGGCGAATGCATGTTTTAAAGAGGGGTGTAATGCCGCGGACGCAGCTGTCCATGTAGGCAGCGAGCCCGTGGCCGAGCGGTTATCGTGCTTGGCTCCTCACCCAGAAAGAGCCGAGGTTCGATGCCTGGCTGTGGATTCTCCTTTTTGTTGTTTCTGTAAATGTCGCGTTCTGGAAAATTCGAAAACCCTGTGGCTTATTCGAGGTCAGAATGTTCTACGCGCCGAACCTTCTACGCCGATTGTTCCAGAAGCCCAGGCGTGTGCTATCGTGGACACTGCTCAGCTGTAACACGGCAGCGGCGGCCATCCCGTACCCCACAGGGCCACATAGCAGGCGCCGTCGTGTGGCGGACTCGCTCTTCCCGTTTGCGAGCACACCCTCGATTTGTCGTCTGCTAGGCGCAGAGCAGGCGATGCCACAGTGCTGCTCGTCTGGTATTCTCGCTATATAAAATTGGTCTCAAACTCATTTTCAACCGGCGATTTTTATTGGGGCAGATTGCAGAGTCATTGAAACATTTAGCCTGTCTACGTTTTTTTTTTGCTTTTTCAGGAACAGGCGTGCGCAATGAATATTGAACAATATGCGTTCGCAAACCAGTATAAGCGCAGCGGGTGTGATACAGAAATAAACTGTTATACTTCGTTTCACCTTAAGTTGCCAGCTGAGGGCTACTGCTTGGAACTGACTTAAAGCACGTAATTTGAAAATTTAATACCTTCATTAAAACACTTGATTTTTTGAAAACAATTCGCCAAGTTGTTGACCCATGTCTGCGTGTGCGACGAGACAATTTAAAGGCGATTCTCTGGACATAAAAAACCGGCAAACATAAGCGTAATGTTGCTAACATAGAATAAAACGAATGTGCTGCAAGAAACCTATAGGGACCTACTAGTTTTTTGATGGAAGGCATTGCATAAAACAGTACGTCAATTATTGTGACGATACCCGCAACGAGTATGCATCCTAAAAAGCTATGCGTGACAAACTGTAGGCGGAAATGAAGTTGGGGAGGTTATAAGTTTTATGTTTCAACATCTTATTAAACGGGGAAGAAAAAAGACGGAAATAAAGTCGGTTCAGATCACACTATTTGACTTTGCGGTGCGTTTATCGTAGAATATGCGTATGGGTTAGACGCGTTGCTTATGCCCTACGGTATGAACTGACACTTCAAGGACTACTGGGCAGGACTAAACCTTGTATGTCATCATATTAGTTGTCTACAGGATTTTAACCTCAAAACACACATACAGGGTGTTACAAAATATAATTTACAGGTTTTTGTTAACCGCAAAGAACAAACTATGCATGGCCGAACGCTCATTCATCTCTGAGAGGTAGCACCAGAGCCGCATATACAAAGAGTTTGTCTATTCATTGGGAAGTATAGGAGTCAAATGAGGAGACATTATCGGCCGAAAGCGGGCTAGGCGTGTTCCAGTGCGTCTTCGAAAACTCGAATGTGTCCAACAATGAGCCGGAAATAATACCCTGGCGGTGGTCACGAGAAGCAAACTCAATATGCGCGTCGGAGTAACTCTCGGTGATTAAAAATATAGTGGTGCGCTGATGTTTCAATCCCGGTCATCCAAAATCATGGTGGAAGAGTGAGACTAGCGGGACGATCGACATAACCCGTAAATCAGCGACCGAGGGCCGAGAATCTGCCGCCTGAGTGATCACACTCTGTCTGAGCAACACAGAGTTCAAGCGGCACATTCATTTCTTACGTCATTCTACATGATCATGATGGAAACATCACGGGCACATTATTCTCAATCATGGAGCGTTACTACATTTAACGCGTACGCGCTTAGTAAACCCTATACCGATGATTAAAACTCTTTCTCGCTACACCCGCTTGGGATTTTTTGGGGGCTTCTGGGCGGCCCTGAGAGCATGTCAAGCCCTATTTCTGCGTCTGGTGCACGTCCTGGCTCTGCCGGTGCCTCCTATTGACTACACTCTCTCTATACACGGCTCTGGGTAGCGCTACAGGTCCAAACCAGATGCGAAAGTTTCAGCGATTTTCATGATTTTATGAAAATTTCAGTGGGAAAATGGGGCCCGTTTTCGCTCGTTTTCGGTGTGTGGCACCATAGAGCACCATGTATTTGAGACGTCTGTCGGCAACCATTTTTTCCTAAAAATTTGAATCAAATATCGGTTCGCGCTGAAACTTTGGAACCTAGTTCGAGGCCTCTCGCGCTACTTTAGGGCGGAATATGAGCCTTCGACGATGCGTATTTAAGTCAGAAAAAAAAAAGTAACCCGTCAAAACACAATCTTTTAGAAGTGCTTGCATAAGTCAAGACTAAATTTGATGAAAACTCTCTTCTTTGGATTTGACTTTAATGAGGTTTTTCTCGTAGATAATCCCCGTGTTTGGCGTCCGTCCAAAACGTGTCATCAAAATGCACCGACATTCGAAGAAACACACACACGCAGACACACACACATATACACTAAAACACACACATACACACGCGCGCGCACACACACACGTGCACACGCACACACGCGCATAAACACACCATTTCTTTTTAAAGCGAATATTTTACGGGCGACACTGCAGAAATTTTGAACTCGTCTCCCATCGTCGCCGCAACGGAAAAAAACCGTTCTTACCGCTCTTGATGCGAGGCCAGGGAGCTCGGGTTTTCAAGTCGGCCGCCCATCCACCGCTTCAGTAATTACTCGAAGAAAGAGAAGCCTTCCGTGTCGTCTGCTTGAAAGACTTGTTTTCCAACTTTACTCGCGTTATGAGAAATCCCACTTTGGCACTATCCAGTTGCTACGCAATATGGCTTTCAAAAATCTAAATCTGCAGAGCGGGCACTTGTAGAAGCAGAGGATAAAATTATAAACAATATTGGAAATGGAATACACACTTTACGCTTATTCCTAGATTTTATAAAGGTCTTCGATACGATCCAACATGACATATTACTAATTAAGCTTCAAAGGTACGGCGTACATCGGGTTGCTCTTACTTTAATAAAAAAACTACCTCCAAAATCGCATGCAGCATATTTATATTAACAACAATTCTTCTAATACACTTGAAATGAAGTACTGTGTTCCGCAAGGGTCTATTTTGGGCCCCCTCTTTTTCTTCTTGATGTGAATGATATCACAAATATTTTGGGATCCCCTGGAGCTTGTCATGTACGCAGATGACACTAACGCGTTTTTTGCTTTAACCTCTAAAGCGGCCTTAGAATCTATGGCATATAATTATCTGGACAATCTTTCAGTGTGACTTCACAATAGCGAATTGCAATAAACGTAATATATATATATATATATATATATATATATATATATATATATATATATATATATATATATATATATATATATATATATATATATATATATATATTATATATACTTTCACTCCCGTTAATAGGTGCCACAACACTAAAGGTCACAATTATATCTCGAAAATAAAATTATAGAGGAGGTTGCAGAACAAACACTTTCTTGGTGTGTGGTTCAATCGGGAGTTAAGTTGGAACATGCACATAAATAACCTAAGCTCTGAGCTATCCCTAGCCATCGGATGAATATATACAATTAAAATTCTCATACATTTGTGACTAAAGAATATATATTACGCTTTATTTTACGCCAAACTGTGTTATTGCATTTTAGTCTAGGGCACGACATCGGCAACCAATTAAACTAGAGTGATCATCTTACAAAAAATAAGAGATTCTTCGACTATTTGAAAACCATAAAGGTAAGCCTCAAGATCTCTCGACTGAATCACTAACCAGCAAATGGTCAGCCTTCCAAAGTGGAATCAAATTTATCATTTTAAATTGTTACGAGATAATACAAAAAAAACTCTTCGCGATTCCGCCATAAATCACAACATATCGACATACTTAGATGTACAATCAGACGACCTCAAAATACGTACCAGCTACGGAAAGCAAACGACAAGCTTCCAAGTCGCCAACATTTTACTAATAGAGAAGATCTAATAGATTTTACACTGCAATATACTCCAATTCAAAAACGACAAAAGACACTTACAGGTGGGCAGTGACATTGTGTTCTGATATGTGTACTTTCCTTACCAAATCATGTCCATGTTCGCTTTTGAGTTGTTCAAACATGTTTCTGACTAATTTGTTTTTATCATTCTTTGCTAAAAAACTATCGTGGGATAATTGATTGATCCGGTTTTTTGTTTCTGAGCTGTATATGATTTTATAGCTTCGTGTTTCTATTTTTGTGTTCAAAAATATATGTACCCTACACTGCTGTGTTAGCACTGTAAAGAGGACAGAGGCCTCGTCAGGCGTCACGCTTTGAGTTTCTCTCCACCTCCCGGTCAATCAGGAAAAGAAAGAACAAAGAAAGAATAAAGAGTAGAAGAAAATGTTGGACGGTTATAGAAACTTTCAGCGCGCTGACACACTTACTTTCACGGACCGCCGAGTTCGGGTGGCGGTTGTCCGTGGGCTCCAAGAACTCAACCACGACGTGTAAGAGAATTAACAACCCCGTCCTCCAGGCACGTGACGGCACCATTCCGTCCCGCATTGGACAACCGTGCAACAGGGTTCGAAGGTATAGGGTATTTGTTGAAATAACTCAAGCTTCCCTCAAGACCTATTAAAAATAAGGTTTTTTTTAAAGCTTTCAGTGACAATATTTAGTCTGTGGGACTGAGTGTGGCGAAGAAAATACGCAGAGATCGGGACGAGGTGATTAAGATCACGCCGGTGGTTAATTTGTCCGGCGTGCGGTTGCTATTGAAAGAAAAACACATTCGCACTTGTACAACCCCTACCTTACAGTGCCGTACGAAGGAGCCCTATGACTCTCTATACTCCATTTTCTTAATCTGCAACGTACAGTTGTATTTGAGTCTGGATGTCTACCATACTTCTCCTGTCGGATTGCACACAAGCTGCATGGTTTTATTCCTCCTGTTTTACCGTGAGTTACACCTTAATTAAGTAGTTATAGGCCAAAATGTTTTTCTGTGTTTCGTGTGCATAATAAGTGTAAAAGTTCAAGGAGATTGTGTTGAACCACTTAAAATTCTGTAGTCCGTTGATACAACTACCTAGTTTTCAAATGTTTTTTTGTATGAGTATTACGAATGATATTAATGACGATTGCCCGGATGGGTGCATATATTTTGTTTTCGGATGGAATTCTTGAAAAATTTTGCTAAAAAGGTATACTAAAAAGAGCCTAAAAGAACACTGATTAATGTACTGTCGCTGAATTAGTCGTCGAAACGCGTGCTCGAACATAATATAGGCTTTATTACCTGAACATTTGAAAAGAATCTCGAGGAAAACATGTTTTGTTCTAAGCGCGGTTTCGACGAATTCATCAGACATCGCGCAACAAATTATGCGCTATGATAATAGCGCTCGAAGTTTTCTTAACGACGTAGAAGCCTAGAGTGCTCGTTAGGTATGAGCTGTTCGCTTTGTAAGAACGCCAAGCTATAAAAGCGATTTTATGCTTTGTTCAAATTTCGATGACGCTCGTTGTTGTTTCTGCCGAGGAACTCCAGACGCCTATCAGCTATTTTTCACCTGTACCATTCGTTTTTAGATTTTAATCCACAATGCTTTCCTCTTCTAAATGTCAGATCTGACAAGTGTTTTATTAATCTATTAATTTTTTTGGCAAACAGCAAACGCAGTTAACGGTGCTGTGAATGTATCTCTGCATGCATTTCCACCAATTTAGAATGCTCATGGGCGATAAATGTGCGCGCTTTATTTTGCGTCGAGGGTATACAATTGATAGTCTTGTATTTATGCCCGAGTCCCCTAAAGCGACAAACAGAAACAAACGACAGCGACAAGCCTCAAAACGCACGCAGCATGCTCGCAATGATACTTTTGGCAGGCGTTTAGTCGTTCGGTGCTCGTGAAGTAAGCAGAAATGATTGCAAGACTGCCAAAGAGACTCTCGGGGGCACGATGCTCGTGTTTGAGCATAGCATCCTTTATTCTACGAAGCCTATCAATTCGCGAAAGACTCTGCTTCGAGGCTTGGCGCTGTTGTTTGTTTTTGTCTGTCGCACCAGTTGGACTAGCGCATTCGCGGTACAGCTGGACATTTAAACTGCAACTACCAGCCAATGTTTGTAGTTTCCATGTTGAGAGGAAAGATATTAATCTGCTACGCCATTGAATAGGAGTTGGTTTCAACAGCTGATATTAAATGAAGGATCGAGAAATAACATAACTGTAAAGCTACCTTTAACTGAGGTATCGAATTTCCAGTGTGGTGGTCAAGTGATACACGACGTGAGTGATCCGAGCCTGAAATTATCTATTGGAACTATTTAAGAAAATGTAGGTTGTAGTTGCTTTCATAAGAAAAGTACCATATTTCTTTGTACTACGGGGCACGGACTATACGTGCTTGTAATTTAAAATATTACACGTGCGTGCAATGTACAGGTTGCGCTAAATTCAGGAATCCTGTTTTTTTTAAATCCTTTACCTTGATGAAGCGGGACAACTTCAGTGAACAAACGATTATGTTCATGATGACCTGTGCATAATACAGGCTTCTTTGTGAGAAAGAAAAATGCAGATATTTGTCAGGTGTGCTGTGCATGATAATTTTTACTTTCGGATCATAGGCACAAGTGCGGACCATGCACTTTGTCTAGGCTACACTACTGAGCTAAAACTTTAATTCTTGACCCCAAAGTTTGCCCCCCGCCCCTTTCCGCGGACACCGGGTGCAGACTCTAATTTGAAAATAAAACACGGTATTTTAGCGTAATGGCTGAAACTACTTTACGCCCTATTTAACTCGTCAGCCGAGGAGTGATCATTTGAAAGAATATGTTATATTTTCTTAACCATCTAAAGACAAAAAGTAAAAAAAAAACTACCTGGTCGATTCTTGCTTTTCTCAAAAAGTAACAAGAACAAAAGTTACACCAGCAAAACATAAACATGCGTTAAATATTGCAAAAAAATGAAAAGAAAAACAGCGTCAAAACACAACCACGAACAACAATAAAACGATTATAGTTACGTGCACCTTAAGAAAGATAGGGCGTGGTTTGTCATGATAATTCGCGTTTTTCGCTTCGTTATTGGTCCTCGGGCGTTCTTATGGGCTAATGCCGCAAACTGAGTGGCTGCAGAGGGATAATGAGATGTTCGGGCACATATAGGACTTATGTGTAACGTTAAGTTTTTGCAGATTTTGACCGGCGTTGCTTGACTCGAGTGAAACTGATAAACTGCCGGGAACCTCCACTCTCTCCACTGGTTCTTCAACGGAGTGCGCTGCGTTCCAAGGTGGGACAACATCTGCGATCGTGCATAGTAGCATCACGCATTCAAGGAACTCTGCGAGGATACATGTCCGAGCACACGTCGACCTCATAAGCACCATTGCTCACCGTACACTCTAAGAAATGCCCGTGTGCCTACTTTCCCGCACAACACTCGGAGAGCCAATCACCGCAACCTACGGAGGCAGCTCAGGAATGACGATGCCGAAATGTATGTTTACACTATAAGCGCTGTCTGAGTTGTCACAATCAGCAACGCAAGCGTTGACGTTTTGCAGCGCTTAGTGTCACAACTCAGACTGCGTTTTTTGGTCTAAACGTGCTTCGGCATCGTTATTCGTTGAGCTGCCTCCGTAAGTTGCGGTGATTGGCTCTCCGAGTGTTGTGCGGAAAAGTAGACGCACGAGTTTTTTTTAGAGTGTACGGGAAACCGATCTCCTGCGATTCCGACGGTCCGGGCCACGTTTCCTGGTTCTTCGACGGAAGGCGCTGCATACATGAATTTGAGAAAACTTTCTCTAATCTACGTAATTATTACACAACCAACAATTGTGTGCAAGACGACCTGTATACACAACATTGGGGGAAGCTGATTATGATATTTATATATGCCTCGAAAGAAGACAACAACGTAAGAGTGAACAAATCTCGGAAATAAGAAAAATAAAATAAGTGTTTGAAACTGTGTTTTATTCGGTATGGACGAGTTGTGCCGTCACCACCAGGATGGGACATGGGGGTGGAATATGCGCTAAGAAGACCGCCATGACCGATATTCGGGACGCGAGTGCGTTAGAGCGGACTAGACAACCGTATACAGTGATGTCTCGTTAATATGGACGCCTCCGTTCCCCCCAAAAATTGTCCATAATGTGAGCTGTCCATATTGACGAGACAAAAATGCGTGTATTTTTCCAGTTTTTCCCCTAAAATGTGTGTCCATATAGCGGGGTATTCATATTAACGGGTCCATATTAACGATACATGACTGTACCGGAACGAATGAATTTTCAAACCTGTCCGACATTCAGCAGAAATGATGGCTGTTTCTTTACCCGCGACGTGGGTGAGAGCTCGGGTGAGTCGATCACCCGAAATATATGCCAACCATTGGTCGGCGCACTAAACTATGAGCGCTCGATCGTGGGTTTCGTCACGAAAGCATGGGCGGTGTGATGTAAGAGAATAATACTGACCGAGCCAGAAGCTCGCAATTGCTGTCACGGTGTTTTGCCTTAGACACTATAAAATATTTGAAACAAAACATGAAACGAAACATGAGATGAAAAATAACGCGATCCGCAAAATCTACACTCGACCGGAAAAACTCCCAATGATCACGGCGAATACTGGTGTCACAAAAAAGCAAATTAATATTTTTGAGGTGGAAAATCCCATGAAGGCTCATTTTATTGCACAAATGTCTTAAAAATTCATACGCGTCGTGTACAGCCATGAAAGTACCTGAAGGGCTTTCAAAGATGTTATATTTATACATTATATGAATCATGAATGATTCTTGTTAGAAGAAGCTCGTCTGATGCGAGAGCAAAGTCGTCTGCTTCTTGCGCAGGGCTGGCTTTGATTAAAAGAATAGTGGGTAGACCTCAATGCTAGATGCCTGTGAGGTCTACTCAGACATCTTTTGTAATCAGCCAATAAGAGCTCGAGTTCTGACATCATCGCAACCTCTGCGCAAAAAGCAGACGAAATTGCGCTCCGCATTGCAGTCCCAGGTCTCAGAAGTACACAAGAGTTCATAAACAGGCGAGCTGGATAACGTTACACATGATTCCAACCGGAGACAACGGACGACAAAGGAGACAAAGGACAAACACAAATCTTAATTTAGTTTAGGATTCATGTGGTCAGAAGAACTCCTTGAGAAAGCGAAAAGCCAAGAAGGAAAGGAGTGCTTCGCCCACGGGCGTAATGCGCACGCTCGGCTCCGAAGAAAATAGAGCGTCGCCTACTGTCCCAACATGGCGAAATCGGTAACATCGGTTCTAGGCGCGACTGGAAAGCTCGCGGCTTTTCGAGCGGGATGTCATCATCGCGAAGCGATGTACGGCTATCGATAAGAGGACTGGGAGATTTTCCATTTCGTATTGCAGAGGTGGGGCAAAACACGATTGCAACTTCGCTCCACATATGACAGTGTCAAGAGGAGACGATCATTGCTTTCCAGCATCACAGTGGAAGCGATCTCAACGACGAGACTTGGAAGGGCACCAACTTTACAAATGAATGGATACCGCTTTGATGGCCTCATTTTGGGCATTTGCTTATTTATTAAAGCCGGAGAAGCAAGGAGTCTCGCGAGTCAGCACGGCGAAGGCGTCACTCGATAGTTTCACGCAGCGTGCAGTGCCGACCAAAACATTTCCACGTTGCTCCACAGAAAACCACCGCAAAGAAACGCTCATTCCGCTAAAATATATCAATTTAAATGAGTCAGGAGAAGCCATCGCGCGATGACGGAGCGCGTCGACTCTGTTTCGGTGGTTGATAGATCTATCGGCTCGACGAAGCGGGCACACAAAATACTTCTACGAACGACACGACCGTTGGATTTTCACCTGATTACACTGAAAATGCCATAAAGGCAGGCCAGGCATCGGCACGACCTTGCGTCCTAAACCCGGGTAGGCAAGGGGCTCTGAAATCATAACCCGGCTTTCCCGGCTGTAATCACCCATCGCAAATCAGCGCTCAATGCCAAATAGAAATAGAAAAAAAACAGTTATTCAAGCCGTGACGTTATTGAAGCCAATAAACTGAAGCGATGTGCTTGGCTTTCGAAGTGGTATGAATTCCTTTGAGCAGTAAATGCCGCTAGGTTCTTAGCCTGTCACCAACCATACTGTCATAACTAACACCTTAGGCGTCACAAATCACGTGAAATAATCTTATCGAGGCGTGTTCTATGGTACGAGTGTCCAAAGAATGCACCAGGTCGTGTACATGAATGTAAGTACTTCAAACAGGTTAAGAAATGTTTTCTAACTTGTAGTGTTCTAACCGGGAATGATTCTTGCTACAAGTAGTTCGTCCCGAGAGCAGTTTCAGCAAATAGCATAATGGTTTCAGCTTTTAGCAATACTCCTAATATCATAACGCACATATTAGGTGTCACGACACGCGTCAAATGTATCTCATGGAGGCTTGTTTTGTGACATGAGTTTCAAGAAACTCATCCGGCCATGCACAAAAATGTAAGTAGTTTAGAACGGCAGACCAAAAGTTTTATAACTGTATGGAAAGGTGGAATGCTTATTGTTACAAATAGTTCGTCCTGAAAGAAGCCGGCTATGAAAACGTTTTTCTTAAGTCGCGCCCAAATTTTTTCTAGCCTATTGAAATTTTTACGGAAGAAAACTCTGCTCGGTGTGGATTACCTGGGAAGGCAGAGCTGCTAGTTAAGCTGTAAAATTGGGCATCAGAACCGCAACTATAAACCTGTCTGGATATATTTCACGTTAAGAGTGAAACAATAAGGAGGCGACACATCATATGATAAAAGTACCGTATTTTCCAGACACTAGTCCGCGGACTATAACACGTTGAAATGTCAAAATTTTACCCGATATGGACTAGCTACAGGTGCGAACTATACAAGGATTTGTTTTGTTTTCTAGATCGTTTACGGTGACAAGATGTGAATGATTTTATGAATAGACGAAATATGTTGATGTTGATTTACGTATGATACAAGCGTTCTTTGTGAGCTAATACATCAGATATTTGTTCAGGTGGGTTGTGTCTGCTAATTTTTCCGTTCGAATTCGGTATGACCTGCATAACTAGGTATGAACAAAAAGCAAGGGCGCAAACGAGCTGGTGTACATTGCACATGGTTGGAAAAACCCTGAGACCGCGGGTAACGACACAACACTAAAAGTATCTTAGATACCTTTTAGTGTTGTGTCGTTTACCCGCAGTCTCGGGGTTTTTCCAAACATGACAAGGTATGACGGCAGCGGACAATCTAAAAATATTTTATGTTTGACTCCACATTTACCGTGCGGACTGTTAGCGGAGGTGGGATGTGGTCCCGAAAACATATATTCGCAATATCATTGAAAAAGTATGAATAGTTGAATACGTTCGTTGTCGAATTACCATTTAACTTATAGGGTTACGTGGAAGCGAGGTGAGACGTTATTATTAATAGTTCAACAGCAATCATTAAAATGGCGTAAGAACGCGCATGGTTGATGTAATTTTCTGAACTGAGGTATTTAAAGGCTCGTTCACACGTTTACGCAACTCCTTAGGACCGGGTGCCTCAAGACGTCTTTAGAGGCCGACGTACACTTCGCATTTTAGACTTTTGACCCCCTCCTCCATTTCCTATATCCTCTCCACGTTCCACCTGCCTAAGCTTAGCTCACTTCGCAGCTTAGGAGAGAGGACCGCCAGGATGATTATTTTCCCTGCAGAAAACTGAGCCTGTTAGTCAGCGTTTAAACACTTTGCAACGAGAGAACTCTCGAGGGCCTGTTTTATTCAAAGTTCCCAACATCGGGGTCACGTGGTTTATTGGCCCCGCATTTCACAATACGAGCTGGAAGGATGTGCCCAAAGCGCCAAATGTGTCGGCAAGCGACTCCTCCTTTCCGCCTTCTTTCCTGCTCGCACTCGAAAACGCTGCGCATGCTGACTTGTGACCGACCGCCGCAGGAGGTATTCGCAATTAAATTTGCATATGCACCGCAAGGACTGAGACGGAAACTTCTCTTTAATCTAGGCTCTCCGGAGAACACGCTGGCATGGTGGCGCCATCTACGCAGGGCATCCCCAACTTTTCTGGACCTCTACGCCTAGGCGAATGCACAAAAGTGAGAGTTTCAACTGAACAACACCAAACATCGCGATGTTCCCCGGGAGTAATTTAAATGACAGTCATGAAATGTTAATAAGCAGTAAATAAACTTTTAGACGCGTGAACCTTTTATCCCAAGGTTCCAAAGATGCGAATGTATTATCAGTCGTTTTGCCGCCGACCATATTCAGATGCATCAAAGATGTGCGTAAAAATCCCGCAATCTGGGCTCGAAAGCCCTTCGTACTCCTCCGAGTGGCTCAGTACAAGTGTCTTAACGGTTGTAAGCTACAAGGAAAACATCTTGATCACAAAATTAAACTAAATCTACATTGGACAGAAAGTCAACCGCGTCCATGTTAAAACCAAAGGCAAGCAAATTAAAGCAACGCAACGGATAGATGGATGGATGGATGGATGCCACAGAATTCTTTGAATCCGGCGGCCACTTGCGCCACCTAGCCAGTGTTTTTTTAAAACATTTATATAACATAGAGTTATATACGATTCGTATGATGGAGGCGCCCCTATGCCACTGGGTGCCCGCCCTTCCCACCGTACGGTTGGCCTTAAAGGGAATACGAATATATCGTTAGAACTCCGCCGCGAGGAACGAGTCGGTACGCCATGTTTTGACAAAACCAAAACAGAAGATGACGATGTTTATTGGGATTGCGTAATGTGCGATGGCTCTACAAGAAAAACGAAAATTGAGTTTCTTCACACTCCCCACAATGACGTCAAGTCATTAGTAAATAGATTTCATGGGGTATAAAAGTTGAACGGGTCTCCTAATAATGGTACCATTAGGAGACGCACCATAGCAGCTCAGTATGTGCCCATCTCGTCCAGTCAATGCTTCTACGACTTCTCCCGTCTTCCAAAGTTGCCGCGGTTGGAGATGTTGGTGGACAAACACTAGAGTTCTTGTCTTCAGGGCACTGGAGGAAGTCGGCACCGTGAAATGAGCAGATCGCAGACTGGTCAAGTATTCCCTCTTCCATCTACGCCAAAATGATCCGCCATCTTTTGACGGTAACGCCACCGCCTATTATATTGTCCTTCAAGGGAGAGGCACAGGCTCCACGCTGGAGCTGGTCGGTAGTGCAGTTAAACGCTTTCCCACCAGAAAATGGGAAGGGGTGAGTGGTTTCTTTTCGGTGGCTTCGGTGTAGACGTATGTCAGAGGTCTAGAGTTAATTACAGCCTCAATTTTAGTTAAGATGGTCATCAGTTCTTCGAAGCTGCAGTGGCTGTTACCCAAAACTTTCTTGAGCGAGGAGTTTACCGACTGGACCATCCTCTCCCAGAACCCACCCCACCAGGCAGCTCTCTCGATTATGAACTTCCACTGTATCTGCCGATCAGCGAAGTAGGCTTGTATTTCCTCTCCACGCAATGGTTGCCCACAGTTTCTTCAGGTCCCTTGAAGCATGCTGAAGACGTGTTTGGTGCAAGGTTTCTGTCTGCCCATGTCCCATTGGTGCAGACACTTCTTCCTTCAGCTGCCCCAAAGCTCCGCGTTTCCCGGAATAGACGCGATGGTGCCGTGCAGAGTGTCTCGACTGCCGTTGTGTCCGCTCTCAACAAGTCGCCAAATCGCCAAGTCTTCCAGCGGAACGAAGCAGCTTGTATGGACTTCACGACGCGTGCCTTGCAGCGAGTTTGGTGCGAGGTTTCTGTCTGCCCGGGTTCCTATTGGTGCAAACGCTTCTTCCTTCGGCTGCCCCAAAGCTCTGTGTTTCTCGGAATAGACGCGATGGTGCCGTGCAAGAGCGCTCTCGACGGCCGTTGTGTCCGCCTCAACCAGTCGCCAAATCGCCAAGTCTTCCAGTGGAACGAAGCAGCTTGTATGCACTTCACGACGCGTGACTTGCAGCGAGTTTGGTGCGAGGTTTCTGTCTGCCCGGGTCCCATCGGTGCAAACACTTCTTCCTTCAGCTGCCCCAAAGCTCCGCGTTTCCCGGAATGGACGCGATGGTGCCGTGCAGAGTGTCATCGACCGCCGTTGTGTCCGCCTCAACAAGTCGCCGAATCGCCAAGTATTCCACGTGGAACGCAAGCAGCTTGTATTGGACTTCACGACGCGTGACTTGCAGCGAGTTTGGTGCGAGGTTTCTTTCTGCCCGTGTCCCATTGGTGCAGACAGTTCTTCCCAGAGCTGCGCCAAAGCTCTGTGTTTCCCGGAATGGACGCGATGGTGCCGTGCAGAGGTCTCGACTGCCGTTGTGTCCGCCTCGGCAAGTCGCCAAATCGCCAAGTCTTCCAGTGGAACGAAGCAGCTTGTATGCACTTCACGACGCGTGAGTTGCCGCGAGTTTGGTGCGGACGTTTCTATCTGCCTGCCGTCCCATTGGTGCAAACAGTTCTTCCTTAGGCCAGCCGCCGAAGCTTTGCGTTTCCCGGAATGGACGCGTTGGTGCCGTGCAGGGTGTCTACGACTGGCGTTGCGTCAACGCCTCAGCCAGTCGCGAAATCGCCAAGTCTTCCAGCGGAGAACGAAGCAGCTTGCTTGTGCACTTCACAGACGCGCGAGTTGCGGCGAAGTTTGGCGCGAGGATTTCTGTCTGCAGCTGTGTCCCATTGGTGCATAAACAGTTCTTCCTTAAGGCCGCCCCCAAAGCTCTGCGTTTCCCGGAATGGACGCGTTGGTGCCGTGCAGAGTGTCTCGACTGCCGTTAACCGCTTCAACAAGTCGCCAAATCGCCAAGTCTTCCACCGGAACGAAGCAGCGTCTTTGGACTTCACGACGCGTGCCTTGCAGCGAAGTTTGGTGCGAGGTTTCTGTCTGCCCGTGTCCCATTGGTGCAAACAGCTTCTTCCTTCGGCTGCGCCGAAGGCTGTGTGTCTCTCGGAATGGACGCGATGGTGCCGTGCGATGCCTCTCGGCGTTGCCGTTGGTGTCCACCTCGGCCAGACGCCGAAATCGCCGAGTCTTCCAGTGGAACAAAGCAGCTGGCAACGCACTTCACGACGCGCGACTTGCAGCGAGTTTGGTGCCCGAGGCCTCTGTCTGCCCGTGTCCCATTGGGTACAGAGCGCTTCTTCACTCAGGCATGCCCCAAAGCTCTGTGTTTCCCGGAATGGACGCGATGGCGCCGTGCAGAGTGCTCTCGATCTGCCGCTGGTGCTCCGCCTCCAGCGCCGCGAAATCGCCAAAGTCTTCCAGCGGAACGAAGCAGCTTCTGTGGACTTCACGACGCGTGACTTGCAGCGAGTTTGGTGCGAGGTTTCTGTCTGCCCGTGTCCCATTGGTGCAGACACTTCTTCTTCAGCTGCCCCAAAGCTCTGTGTTTCCCAGAATGGACGCGACGGTGCCGTGCAGGGTGTCATCGACTGCCGTTGTGTCCGCCTCAGCAAGTCGCCAAATCGCCAAGTCTTCCAGTGGAACAAAGCAGCTTGTATGCACTTCACGACGCATAACTTGCAGCGAGTTTGGTGTGAGGTTTCTGTCTGCCCGTGTCCCATTGGTGCAAGCACTTCTTCCTTCAGGCTGCCCCAAAGCTCTGTGTTTCCCGGAATGGACTCGATGGTGTCGTCGCCAAGTTTTCCACCGGAATGAAGCAGCTTCTTTGGACTTCACGACGCGTGACTTGCAGCGAGTTTGGTGCGAGGTTTCTTTCTGCCTGTGTCCCATTGGTGTAAACTGTTCTTCCTTGAGCTGCGCCAAATCTCTGTGTTTCCAGGTTGGACGCGATGGTACCGCGCAGAGTGTCTCGTCTGCTGTTGTGTCCGCCTCCAGCAAGTCGCCAAATTGCCAAGTCTTCTACCGGAATGAAGCAGCTTCTTTGGACTTCACGACGCGTGAGTTGCAGCGAGTTTGGTGCGAGGTTTCTCTCTGCTTGTGTCCCATTGGTGCAAACAGTTATTCCTTAGGCTGCACCAAAGCTCTGTGCTTCCCGGAATGGACGCAATGGTGCCGTGGAGAGTGTCTCGACTGCCGTTGTGTCCGCCTCAGCAAGAAGCGAAATCGCCAAGTCTTCCACCAGAATGAACGCAGCTTCGCTTGGACTTCAGGACGCGTGACTTGCAGCGGGTTTGGTGCGAGGTTTCTGTCTGCCTGCGTCCCAATGGTGCAAACTCTTCTTCCTTCAGCCTGCCCCAAAGCTGTGTGTTTCTCTGGAATGGACGCGATGGTGCCGTGCAGAGCGTCTCGACTGCCGTCGTGTCAACCTCGGCCAGACGCCAAATCATCAAGTCTTTCAGTGGAACAAAGGCAGCTTGTATGCATTTCACGACGCGTGACTTGCAGCGAGTTGAGTGCGAGGTTTCTTTTTGCCTGTGTCCCATTGGTGCAAACAGTTCTTTCTTAGGCTGCTCCAAAGCTTTGTGTTTGACAGAATGGACGCGTTGGTGCCGTGCAGAATGTCTCGACTGCCGTTGTGTCCGCCTCAGCAAGTCGCCAAATCGCCAAGTCTTCCACCGGAATGAAGCCGCTTCTTTGGACTTCACGACGCGTGAGTTGCAGCGAGTTTGGTGCGAGGTTTCTCTCTGCTTGTGTCCCATTGGTGCAAACAGTTCTTCCTTCAGGCTGCCCCAAAGCTCTGTGTTTCCCGGAATGGACACAATGGTGCCGTGCAGAGTGTCTCGACTGCCGTTGTGTCCGCCTCAGCAAGAAGCGAAATCGCCAAGTCTTCCACCAGAATGAACCAGCTTCCTTGGACTTCACGACGCGTGACTTGCAGCGAGTTTGGTGCGAGGTTTCTGTCTGCCTGCGTCCCAATGGTGCAAACTCTTCTTCCTTCGGCTGCCCCAAAGCTCTGTGTTTCTCGGAATGGACGCGATGGTGCCGTGCAGAGCGTCTCGACTGCCGTTGTGTCAACCTCGGCCAGACGCCAAATCGTCAAGTCTTTCAGTGGAACAAAGCAGCTTGTATGCACTTCACGACGCGTGACTTGCAGCGAGTTTAGTGCGAGGTTTCTTTTGCCTGTGTCCCATTGGTGCAAACAGTTCTTTCTTAGGCTGCTCCAAAAGCTTTGTGTTTGACAGAATGGACGCGTTGGTGCCGTAAAGAGTGTCTCGACTGCCGTTTTGTCCGCCTCGGCAAGTCGCTAAATCGCCAAGTCTTCCACCGGAACGAAGCCGCTTCTTTGGACTTCACGACGCGTGAGTTGCAGCGAGTTTGGTGCGAGATTATTCTCTGCGTGTGTCCTATTGGTGCGAACAGTTCTTCCTTAGGCTGCCCCTAAGCTCTGTGTTTCCCGGAATGGACGCGATGGTGCCGTGCAGAGTGTCTCGACTGCCGTTGTGTCCGCCCTCAGCAACTCGGCAAATCGCCAAGTCTTCCACCGGAATGAAGCAGTTTCTTTGGACTTCACGACGCTTGACTTGCACGAGTTTCGTGTGAGGATTCTGTCTGCCCGTGTTCCATTGGTGCAAACGCTTCTTCCTTCGGCTGCCCCAAAGCTGTGTGTTTCTCGGAATAGACGCGATGGTGCCGTGCAAAGCCTCTCGACTAGCCGTTGTGTCCGCCTCGGCCAGACGCCAAATCGCCAAGTCTTCCAGTGGAACGAAGCAGCTTGTATGCACTTCACGACGCATGACTTGCAGCAATTTTGGTGCGAGGTTTCTGTCTGCCCGTGTCCCATTGGTGCAAACACTTCTTCCTTAGGCTGCCCCAAAGCTCTGTGTTTCCCGGAATGGACGCGATGGTGCCTTGCAGAGTGTCTCGACTGCCGTTGTGTCCGCCTCAGCAAGTCGCCAAATTGCCAAGTCTTCCACCGGAATGAAGCAGCTTCTTTGGACTTCATGACGCGTGAGTTGCAGCGAGTTTGGTGCGAGGTTTCTCTCTGCTTGTGTCCCATTGGTGCAAACAGTTCTTTCTTAGGCTGCCCCAAAGCTTTGTGTTTCCCGGAATGGCCACAATGGTGCCGTGCAGAGTGTCTTGACTGCCGTTGTGTCCGCCTCAGCAAGAAGCGAAATCGCCAAGTCTTCCACCAGAATGAACCAGCTTCCTTGGACTTCACGACGCGTGACTTGCAGCGAGTTTGGTGCGAGGTTTCTGTCTGCCTGTGTCCCAATGGTGCAAACTCTTCTTCCTTCGGCTGCCCCAAAGCTGTGTGTTTCTCGGAATGGACGCGATGGTGCCGTGCAGAGCGTCTCGACTGCCGTCGTGTCAGCCTCGGCCAGACGCCAAATCACCAAGTCTTTCTGTGGAACAAAGCAGCTTGTATGCACTTCACGACGCGTGACTTGCAGCGAGTTTAGTGCGAGTGTTTCTTTTTGCCTGGGTCCCATTGGGTGCAAACAGTTCTTTCTTAGGCTGCTCCAAAGCTTTGTGTTTGACAGAATGGACGCGTTGGTGCCGTAAAGAGTGTCTCGACTGCCGTTTTGTCCGCCTCAGCAGGTCGCCAAATCGCCAAGTCTTCCACCGTGAATGAAGCCGCTTCTTTGGACTTCATGACGCTTGACTTGCAGCAAGTTTGGTGTGAGGTTTCTCTCTGCCTGTGTCCCTTGGGTGCAAACGGTTCTTTCTTAGGCTGCCCCAAAGCTCTGCGTTTCCCGGAATGGACGCGATGGTGCCGTGCAGAGCGTCTCGACTGCCGTTGTGTCCACCTCAGCAAGTCGCCAAATAGCCAAGTCTTCCAAAGAAACGAAGCAGCTTGTATGCACTTCACGACGCGTGACTTGCAGCGAGTTTGGTGCGAGGTTTCTGTCTGCCAGTGTCCCATTGGTGCAGAACACTTCTTCCTTCAGCTGCCCCAAAGCTCTGTGTTTCCCGGAATGGACGCGATGGTGCCGTGCAGAGTGTCTCGACTGCCGTTGTGTCCGTCTCAGCAAGTCGCCAAATCGCCAAGTCTTCCACCGGAACGAAGCAGCTTCTTTGGACTTCACGACGCGTGCCTTGTAGCGAGTTTGGTGAGAGATTTCTGTCTGCCAGTGTCCCATTGGTGCAAACTCTTCTTCCTTCAGCTGCCCCAAAGCTCTGTGTTTCCCGGAATGGACGCGATGGTGCCGTGCAGAGTGTCTCGACTGCCTGTTGTGTCCGCCTCAGCCAGTCGCCAAATCGCCAAGTCTTCCACCAGAATGAACCAGCTTCTTTGCACTTCATGACGCGTGACTTGCAGCGAGTTTGGTGCGAGGTTTCTGTCTGCCCGTGTCCCATTGGTGCAGACTCTTCTTCCTTCAGCTGCCCCAAAGCTCTGTGTATCCCGGAATGGACGCGATGGTGCCGTGCAAAGTGTCTCGACTGCCGTTGTGTCCGCCTCGGCCAGATCGCCAAATCGCCAAGTCTTCCAGTGGAACGAAGCAGCTTCTCTGCACTTCACGACGCGTGCCTTGCAGCGAGTTTGGTGCGAGGTTTCTGTCTGCCAGTGTCCCATTGGTGCAAACTCTTCTTCCTTCGGCTGCCCCAAAGCTCTGTGTTTCCCGGAATGGACGTGATGGTGCCGTGCAGAGTGTCTCGACTGCCGTTGTGTCCGCCTCGGCCAGACGCCAAATCGCCAAGTCTTCCACTGGAATGAAGCAGCTTCTCTGCACTTCACGACGCGTGACTTGCAGCGAGTTTGGTGCGAGGTTTCTGTCTGCCCGTGTCCCATTGGTGCAAACTCTTCTTCCTTCGGCTGCCCCAAAGCTCTGTGTTTCCCGGAATGGACGCGATGGTACCGTGCAGAGTGTCTCGACTGCCGTTGTGTCCGCCTCGGCCAGATGCCAAATCGCCAAGTCTTCCACTGGAACGAAGCAGCTTCTCTGCACTTCACGACGCGTGACTTGCAGCGAGTTTGGTGCGAGGTTTCTGTCTGCCCGTGTCCCATTAGCGTGAAGTCTCCTGAAGGCTGATCGTTGGCCGAGTCTGTTTGTGCACCACAGCTTGGAGTATGTAGAGCCAAAGCTCACACTACAGAATCCAGATGTCTGGTGTTCCATCCCAACCTCTGCCCATTTTGATGTGAATGAGCATTGCACCGGCGTCCAGTCGTATTTCCCTACTGCGTAATGCTTGTTAAAGACCCCTAGACTAGCCAGTGGTGCTGCACTGGCTAAAGTTGTCATCTAAGCAAAGATGCTGACGTCCATTGGGGCTAAGTGACTTTCCTCTGTCTAAACATACACAACACCACTCTTCTCCCCTTCCTTCGGGCGAATGCTGGTGGCCGTTGAGCTGTCACAATCTCTGGTCAGTCAAACTATGAAGGCCTCTTGGTCTCTCTGAACTTCGTAGCTTGCAAAGATTCAGAGGCGGTAAAAATGTTTCAGAAGTTGCTTTTTTCTGAAATCATGTTTCTTTCGGTGTGTCCCACCACGTCTTTATGTATGCATTCTGTTGAAGAGGGAAAGTCCGGAGTGCTTCTTCCTCGGTACTGTAATGCAGCCGTGGCGTTGTTACTGCCCTCGAAAGATGACCAACTTCGTGAAAAGCTGTCGGAGAACCACGCCTCTTTCAGCGGCACTTTGCTGACGGCACATGTGGTGTATCCGCAGCTTGAAGTAGTACTCCAGCATTGTCTTCATCATGATAGCACAGTGGGAGTGATGGTCAATCGTCTGAGCGAGAAATAGATGATCAAACCTCCTGAAAAGTGGGGTCTTGGAGGCAATGCCCATTGTCTCCAGTCTGCAGCTTTAGAAGCCAGTTTCGGCCTCTTTTGGCCACCTTGTCGAAGTTTCGCCGAAGCACCTTTTCTGCTATTGTGCACAAGTGCAGGACATCCTGGGAGGGGCTGTGGAGGCCACCAGCGTCTTTGGCAAGCACCAGGCCACGTTTGTCACTTGTGACCAGCGCAATCCTGGAGCATTCCGGACACTTGGTTACTTTGGCAAAGTTTACCGCCACATTCCCTGCAATATACTCGACAACGCACTCAGCGAACTGAGAAAGTGGCTGGTAGGAGTTGGTCTCATGAATGCCTTCGCCCGTGGCAGCTTCATCTCTTGCCTGGACTTGCTGGTGGCAACCTGACGAGCTGACAAGGAGTGTTGCGGTGCCGTCGACCTGGCAGTTGCCTCGGGTTGAGGGCTGGACATTTGCGACCAGGCACTTCCTATAGGCAGAGCGGAACTCGAGTGCCGTTGGGTTGTCGTTGTTGCCCGTCCTGTTGCGCACAGTCGCAAAGAACAGCTCCAGGTGGTCCTGGCTGAGCTTCCTCGTCAGCAGGCACCTGAGTGGTGGACTCGGGCCCCAGACCAGGTCTTCAGCGAGGCCCTTAATGGACTCCAGGACGAGCAGGAAGCCGAGGATTGGAGTCTTCCTTGCTCCTTGGCTCAGTGGCTGGCCCGTGGAGTCCTTCAAGCCCCTGAGGTAGTGTGAAGCCTGGTCGATGCGTGTCAGCATGGTGTCCTTGTTGACGGCTCGAACGGGGGCCTTGCTTCCACGACCAAGGGGGTGACAGGAGTTGCTCAGGTCGAAGATGTTGTCGACTGCTGCAGCAAACTCTGCGGTGGCCTCCACACCCTCGAAGCCTCGGATGCCCTTCTCCTTGCAAAACAACAAGGCACAGCTCACTGACCGACTCAGGGTTTGGGCCGCCAGGGAGACCTTCATCTTTTGGCGCTGGAAATCAATGTGTTTCTTGCGCAGCTTGTTGGCAGCATGAAGGCCCTCTTGTTGCTGCAGGCTGTCCAGGGCCTCGAGATATTTCCAGGCGACGACCCTACCTGCCCCATCCCTGATGCACTGCTTCTCGGCGAGCAGGTTGCGCATTAGTTTGAGCATGTGGCAGGCATCCAAAAGTCCGTACACCTTCCTGGAGGGGTCAGAAGGGTTGGGAAACCAGCTTCTCAGCGGCGGAGCAAAGCACACTCCAAGTGCTGTCAACATGGAAATGTTGCAGTTGGTGCCGTCGCACGTCACGCTGATGCACTCTGCTCCGGCCTCCTCGAGCTTGGTGATATACTGGCGCACGAGGTTGGCCCGAATGCTGCCGTCCAGGCCGTCGATGAGGGCATAGCCCAGTGGGATTTTCCAGCTTCTGTTGACCGCGACCGCCAGAAACACAAGTGCATGCTTGGCATAGGCGACGCAGTCGTTGTTGAGGATGCCGTGGCCCAGGTCACAGTACCCGATGACCTCTTTGCCATCCCAATCGACTTGTTTCTTGATGCTCATCTCGTCAACCATCAAGCTGACTAGAAGTCGTCCCTTCTGGGCTTCTTGTGTGACTCTGTTGAATGACTCCCTGGTGAAGCCTGGGTTTCCATCGATCACCGCTGCCCATTTGCGAAGAGCACTTGGGTGTGGCAGCCTGACGTGCTTCCGCAGAAACTTGTATGCTTTTGCCGAGTAAAAGTGCACCGTGAGGGCAAACTTGCGCACATCCTCTGCGTACATGTTGTTTGGTTTCCTGGATCTTCTCAGGACAAGGTTGCGCATCGTGTCTGTGAAGATGTTGTCAACAATGTTGACTGCTGACCCAGGAAGCCTCCTTCTCAGTTCTCGGAGAAGGACGTTCAGCTTTTTTATCCTGGCCGTCTTTCTGTTGACCTTCTTCTTTGCCTGTTTAAGCAGTTTTCTCGCCCTCTGCAGCTTCCGTCGTAGTGCTACGCAGAAGATCCCTGTGCTGTCGTGGCGACACAGCTGAATAGTTGTGATCACCGGAACAAGCGTGGCGTCGCACACACATCTTCGAGCGTGGCATCAGGTGTTGACTCCGCACTGCTTCCGGGTCCAGTGGCAGCGCTGGCTTCGTGACGCCGCACAGACAGATATTCGGGCATGGTCTCGAGTGTCGACTTCGCACTGCTTCCCGGTCCAGTGGCGGCGCTGGCTTCTGGAGCCTCCCCGGGGCTTGGTTGAGTGGTCGACGAGCCAGGCTGCCTCTCCGGAGGAGGAGACCTGCCAGCAGAAAAGAAAAAACAACAACAAAAAACGGAATCATTACAGTTCACTTAATCTTAAACAGGGCAGCTCTCTTGGTGCATAATTTTTGTCTTGGCAATGCGGAGCGCAGGTTCATCGGCTTCTTTTGCAGGGGTCGTGGTGAAGTCGGAAGGCCAAGCTCTGATTGGTTGTAATTAAAGGATTAGTCGGCAGACTACAAGGCACCTTGCTTTGAGGGCTATCCACTATTCTTCGATCAGAGCCAATCAGAACTTGGCGTTCTGACGTCACCACAACCCCTGCAAAAGAAGCAGACATACTTGCGCTCCGCATAGCATATCTGCCGCTAAGATTAGAACTGGTGTTCCTTTACTTGCCACAAGCCAGAAAGTTAGCTTCACATATTTCTTTTATTAACCCAGCTGCAGCGACTCCTTAAAAATATATACATGTCGCACCAGGTAGGAAGTTTGCCAATACAGCCATTTTTATCGGATATCGACATGGGTTTTTTTGCCTTTGACAATGAGCGTCCAGGATTGAAATCGCATTACCTAGTTGCCCAAAATATCACATTTTCCTCTCCGTCTCTATGTTCTGCTGCTGTTCTGGTTATTTTTATAGTGTTGCCAAGGTAAAATCTGAGCGTGATAGTATGTGTATGAGGCAGCCACCCATCGTTGTAATCAGTATGTCTTTCTCAGGCAAATAAAAGTGATCTGCAGCAATGTACCTGTGCCTTTGCTTGCGTTGCTGGCGCTGAAGAGTGCCCACATGAGACTGTGCTCGTTGTCGTTTCCGAGGTGACCGTTTAGACGCGCGTGCCGGAAAGTCGAACTTCGTCGGCACACTTCCTTTTCGGAGGTACCTCCTGCTGCCCAGCTGGTGGAAGCAGTCGTCCTCAAAGTGCGCTGAGCACAGCTTCGAGTACCTGGTGGGTGTCCAGTCTTCGCAAGGCATTTCCTCCATCCACGCCCTCAAAAGTTCTGGATCTCCCAATGGGAACCTGTGACAGTATAGGAAAGTGTGGGTGGTGAAGTATCAGGAAAACAATTTCCAAAACTATAAAAGTATTTTTTTCTTTTCAGAATACATAAAAAAGTACTAATACCTCTGGTGAAGACGTGAACCCTCTTTATGAATGTACAAAAAACTTGTTCTTTTATTGGGTTATTTGAGCTGCTCACTTTAGGAAACTACTATAGGATAATGGTTACGTGTTGGTTTTACTACTAATATCACCCTCCTCTGGAAAGTTGCCATTAGATAAGAATGCCATACTTTCCAAGACAATCAATTCCCCCTTCTGGATGCATGAAAGTAAGTGAAGAAATCAAACATGTTTCCAGCATAGTGCAGGTTGTATTAAGGTGCTTTCCCCACAGAGCACGCTTGCAGCTCCGCATGAATGCGGGTTGTATGGTCCGTTGCAACTCAAGAAGGTAGGGCGAGGGTGAGGATGCCGGGAGGAGGAAGCAGACGGAACGCTAAAGAGAGAAGGAGTTTCCTCCTCTCTTCTCCAGCGTTGAAGAAACAGTTTTGCACAAGTGGGACAATGGCAGACAGAAAGCAACTGGCTGAGGCGGACACAACGGCAGTTGAGACACTTTGCATGGCACCATCGCGTCCATTCCGGGAAACACAGAGCTTTGGGGCAGCCGAAGGAAGAAGAGTTTGCACCAATGGGACACGGGGAACAAAACTCGCACCAAACCGCTGCAAGTCACGCGCGTGAAGTGCGAGAAGCTGCTTGTTCCAGTGAAGACTAGGCGATTTGGCGTCTGGTCGAGGCGGACACAACGGCAGTCGAGACACTTTGCACAGCACCATCGCGTTCATTCCGGGAAAACTAGAGCTTTGGGGCAGCCGAAGGAAGAAGAGTTTGCACCAATGGGACACGGGCAGACAGAAGCGTCGCACCAAACTTGCTGCAAGTCACGCGTCGTGAAGTGCAGAGAAGCTGCTTCGTTCCAGTGGAAGACTTGGCGATTTGGCGTCTGGCCGAGGCGGACACAACGGCAGTCGAGACACTCTGCACGGCGCCATCGCGTTCATTCCGAGAAACACTGAGCTTTGGGGCAGCCGAAGGAAGAAGAGTTTGCACCAATGGGACACGGGCAGACAGAAAGCGTCGCACGCAAACTCGCTGCAAGTCACGCGTCGTGAAGTGCGGAGAAGCTGCTTCGTTCCAGTGGAAGACTTGGCGATTTGGCGTCTGGCCGAGGCGGACACAACGGCAGTCGAGACACTCTGCACGGCACCATCGCGTCCATTCCGGGAAACACAGAGCTTTGGGGCAGCCGAAGGAAGAAGAGTTTGCACCAATGGGACACGGGCAGACAGAAACCTCGCACCAAACTCGCTGCAAGTCACGCGTCGTGAAGTGCAGAGAAGCTGCTTCGTTCCAGTGGAAGACTTGGCGATTTGGCGTCTGGCCGAGGCGGACACAACTGCAGTCGAGACACTTTGCACGGCACCATCGCGTCCATTCCGAGAATCACAGAGCTTTGGGGCAGCCGAAGGAAGAAGAGTTTGCACGAATGGGACACATGGCAGACAAAAAGCGGCTCGGCAGCCAGGCGAACACGACTGCAGTCGAGACACGTTGCGTGGCACCATCGCGTCATTCCGAGAAGCACAAAGCTTTGTGGTAAGCCGAGTGAAGAAGAGTTTGCGACCAATGGGCATCAATGGCGTACAGAAAGCGACTGGCTGGGGCGGACACAACGTGCAGTCGAGACACTTTGTACAGCACCATCGCGATTCATTCCGGGAATACACAGAGCTTTGGGGCAGCCGAAGGAAGAAGAGTTTGCACCAATGGGACACGGGGAGACAGAAACCTCGCACCAAACTCGCTGCAAGTCACGCGTCGTGAAGTGCCGAGAAGCTGCTTCATTCCAGTGGAAGACTCGGCGATTTGGCATCTGGCCGAGGCGGACACAACTGCAGTCGAGACACTTTGTACGGCACCATCGCGTTCATTCCGAGATTCACAGAGCTTTAGGTGCAGCCGAAGGAAGAAGAGTTTGCACCAATGGGACACGGGCAGACAAAAACCTCGCACCAAACTCGCTGCAAGTCACGCGTCGTGAAGTGCCGAGAAGCTGCTTCATTCCAGTGGAAGACTCGGCGATTTGGCATCTGGTCGAGGCGGACACAACTGCAGTCGAGACACTTTGTACGGCACCATCGCGTTCATTCCGAGATTCACAGAGCTTAGGTGCAGCCGAAGGAAGAAGAGTTTGCACCAATGGGACACGGGGAGACAAAAACCTCGCACCAAACTCGCTGCAAGTCACGCGTCGTGAAGTGCCGAGAAGCTGCTTCATTCCAGTGGAAGACTCGGCGATTTGGCATCTGGTCGAGGCGGACACAACTGCAGTCGAGACACTTTGTACGGCACCATCGCGTTCATTCCGAGATTCACAGAGCTTAGGTGCAGCCGAAGGAAGAAGAGTTTGCACCAATGGGACACGGGGAGACAAAAACCTCGCACCAAACTCGCTGCAAGTCACGCGTCGTGAAGTGCCGAGAAGCTGCTTCATTCCAGTGGAAGACTCGGCGATTTGGCATCTGGTCGAGGCGGACACAACTGCAGTCGAGACACTTTGTACGGCACCATCGCGTTCATTCCGAGATTCACAGAGCTTAGGTGCAGCCGAAGGAAGAAGAGTTTGCACCAATGGGACACGGGGAGACAAAAACCTCGCACCAAACTCGCTGCAAGTCACGCGTCGTGAAGTGCCGAGAAGCTGCTTCATTCCAGTGGAAGACTCGGCGATTTGGCATCTGGTCGAGGCGGACACAACTGCAGTCGAGACACTTTGTACGGCACCATCGCGTTCATTCCGAGATTCACAGAGCTTAGGTGCAGCCGAAGGAAGAAGAGTTTGCACCAATGGGACACGGGCAGACAAAAACCTCGCACCAAACTCGCTGCAAGTCACGCGTCGTGAAGTGCCGAGAAGCTGCTTCATTCCAGTGGAAGACTCGGCGATTTGGCATCTGGTCGAGGCGGACACAACTGCAGTCGAGACACTTTGTACGGCACCATCGCGTTCATTCCGAGATTCACAGAGCTTTAGGTGCAGCCGAAGGAAGAAGAGTTTGCACCAATGGGACACGGGGAGACAAAAACCTCGCACCAAACTCGCTGCAAGTCACGCGTCGTGAAGTGCCGAGAAGCTGCTTCATTCCAGTGGAAGACTCGGCGATTTGGCATCTGGCCGAGGCGGACACAACTGCAGTCGAGACACTTTGTACGGCACCATCGCGTTCATTCCGAGATACACAGAGCTTTGGGGCAGCCGAAGGAAGAAGAGTTTGCACCAATGGGACACGGGCAGACAAAAACCTCGCACCAAACTCGCTGCAAGTCACGCGTCGTGAAGTGCCGAGAAGCTGCTTCATTCCAGTGGAAGACTCGGCGATTTGGCATCTGGCCGAGGCGGACACAACTGCAGTCGAGACACTTTGCACGGCACCATCGCGTTCATTCCGAGATTCACAGAGCTTTGGGGCAGCCGAAGGAAGAAGAGTTTGCACCAATGGGACACGGGCAGACAGAAACCTCGCACCAAACTCGCTGCAAGTCACGCGTCGTGAAGTGCCGAGAAGCTGCTTCATTCCAGTGGAAGACTTGGCGATTTGGCGTCTGGCCGAGGCGGACACAACGGCAGTCGAGACACTCTGCACGGCACCATCACGTCCATTCCGGGAAACACAGAGCTTTGGGGCAGCCGAAGGAAGAAGAGTTTGCACCAATGGGACACGGGCAGACAGAAACCTCGCACCAAACTCGCTGCAAGTCACGCGTCGTGAAGTGCAGAGAAGCTGCTTCATTCCAGTGGAAGACTTGGCGATTTGGCATCTGGCCGAGGCGGACACAACGGCAGTCGAGACACTTTGTACGGCACCATCGCGTCCATTCCGAGATACACAGAGCTTTGGGGCAGCCGAAGGAAGAAGAGTTTGCACCAATGGGACACGGGCAGACAAAAACCTCGCACCAAACTCGCTGCAAGTCACGCGTCGTGAAGTGCAGAGAAGCTGCTTCGTTCCAGTGGAAGACTTGGCGATTTGGCGTCTGGCCGAGGCGGACACAACGGCAGTCGAGACACTCTGCACGGCACCATCACGTCCATTCCGGGAAACACAGAGCTTTGGGGCAGCCGAAGGAAGAAGAGTTTGCACCAATGGGACACTGGCAGACAGAAACCTCGCACCAAACTCGCTGCAAGTCACGCGTCGTGAAGTGCAGAGAAGCTGCTTCATTCCAGTGGAAGACTTGGCGATTTGGCGTCTGGCCGAGGCGGACACAACGGCAGTCGAGACACTTTGCACGGCACCATCGCGTCCATTCCGAGAAACACAGAGCTTTGGGGCAGCCGAAGGAAGAAGAGTTTGCACCAATGGGACACGGGCAGACAGAAACCTCGCACCAAACTCGCTGCAAGTCACGCGTCGTGAAGTGCAGAGAAGCTGCTTCGTTCCAGTGGAAGACTTGGCGATTTGGCGTCTGGCCGAGGCGGACACAACGGCAGTCGAGACACTCTGCACGGCACCATCGCGTCCATTCCGGGAAACACAGAGCTTTGGGGCAGCCGAAGGAAGAAGAGTTTGCACCAATGGGACACTGGCAGACAGAAACCTCGCACCAAACTCGCTGCAAGTCACGCGTCGTGAAGTGCAGAGAAGCTGCTTCGTTCCAGGTGGAAGACTTGGCGATTTGGCGTCTGGCCGAGGCGGACACAACGGCAGTCGAGACACTTTGCACGGCACCATCGCGTCCATTCCGGGAAACACAGAGCTTTGGGGCAGCCGAAGGAAGAAGAGTTTGCACCAATGGGACACTGGCAGACAGAAACCTCGCACCAAACTCGCTGCAAGTCACGCGTCGTGAAGTGCAGAGAAGCTGCTTCGTTCCAGTGGAAGACTTGGCGATTTGGCGTCTGGCCGAGGCGGACACAACGGCAGTCGAGACACTCTGCACGGCACCATCGCGTCCATTCCGGGAAACACAGAGCTTTGGGGCAGCCGAAGGAAGAAGAGTTTGCACCAATGGGACACGGGCAGACAGAAACCTCGCACCAAACTCGCTGCAAGTCACGCGTCGTGAAGTGCAGAGAAGCTGCTTCGTTCCAGTGGAAGACTTGGCGATTTGGCGTCTGGCCGAGGCGGACACAACGGCAGTCGAGACACTCTGCACGGCACCATCACGTCCATTCCGGGAAACACAGAGCTTTGGGGCAGCCGAAGGAAGAAGAGTTTGCACCAATGGGACACTGGGCAGACAGAAACCTCGCACCAAACTCGCTGCAAGTCACGCGTCGTGAAGTGCAGAGAAGCTGCTTCGTTCCAGTGGAAGACTTGGCGATTTGGCGTCTGGCCGAGGCGGACACAACGGCAGTCGAGACACTCTGCACGGCACCATCGCGTCCATTCCGAGAAACACAGAGCTTTGGGGCAGCCGAAGGAAGAAGAGTTTGCACCAATGGGACACGGGCAGACAGAAAACTTCGCACCAAACTCGCTGCAAGTCACGCGTCGTGAAGTGCAGAGAAGCTGCTTCGTTCCAGTGGAAGACTTGGCGATTTGGCGTCTGGCCGAGGCGGACACAACGGCAGTCGAGACACTCTGCACGGCACCATCACGTCCATTCCGGGAAACACAGAGCTTTGGGGCAGCCGAAGGAAGAAGAGTTTGCACCAATGGGACACTGGCAGACAGAAACCTCGCAGTAAACTCGCTGCAAGTCACGCGTCGTGAAGTGCAGAGAAGCTGCTTCGTTCCAGGGAAGACTTGGCGATTTGGCGTCTGGCCGAGGCGGACACAACGGCAGTCGAGACACTCTGCACGGCACCATCGCGTCCATTCCGGGAAACACAGAGCTTTGGGGCAGCCGAAGGAAGAAGAGTTTGCACCAATGGGACACTGGCAGACAGAAACCTCGCACCAAACTCGCTGCAAGTCACGCGTCGTGAAGTGCAGAGAAGCTGCTTCGTTCCAGTGGAAGACTTGGCGATTTGGCGTCTGGGCTGAGGCGGACACAACGGCAGTCGAGACACTCTGCACGGCACCATCACGTCCATTCCGGGAAACACAGAGCTTTGAGGGAAGCCGAAGGAAGAAGAGTTTGCACCAGATGGGACACTGGCAAACAGAAACCTCGCAGTAAACTCGCTGCAAGACACACGTCGGGAAGTGCAGAGACGCTGCTTCGTTCCAGGAGAACCTTGGCGATTTGGCGTCTGGCCCAGGCGGACACAACGGCAGACGAGACACTCTGCACGGCACCATCCCGTCCATTCCGGGAAACACAGAGCTTTGGGGAAGCCGAAGGAAGAAGAGTTTGCACAAACGGGACACTGGCAGACAGAAACCTCGCAGTAAACTCGCTGCAAGTCACGCGTCGTGAAGTGCAGAGCAGCTGCTTCGTTCCAGGGGAAGACTTGGCGATTTGGCGTCTGGGCGAGGCGGACACAACGGCAGTCGAGACACTCTGCACGGCACCATCACGTCCATTCCGGGAAACTCAGAGCTTTTGGGAAGCCGAAGGAAGAAGAGTTTGCACCAATGGGACACTGGCAGACAGAAACCTCGCAGTAAACTCGCTGCAAGTCACGCGTCGTGAAGTGCAGAGAAGCTGCTTGTTCCAGGGGAAGACTTGGCGATTTGGCATCTGGGCGAGGCGGACACAACGGCAGTCGAGACACTCTGCACGGCACCATCACGTCCATTCCGGGAAACACAGAGCTTTTCGGAAGCCGTAGGAAGAAGAGTTTGCACCAATGGGACACTGGCAGACAGAAACCTCGCAGTGAACTCACTGCAAGTCACGCGTCGTGAAGTGCAGAGAAGCTACTTCGTTCCAGGAGAACCTTGGCGATTTGGCGTCTGGCCCAGGCGGACACAACGGCAGTCGAGACACTCTGCACGGCACCATCACGTCCATTCCGGGAAACACAGAGCTTTGGGGAAGCCGAAGGAAGAAGAGTTTGCACAAATGGGACACTGGCAGACAGAAACCTCGCAGTAAACTCGCTGCAAGTCACACGTCGTGAAGTGCAGAGAAGCTGCTTCGTTCCAGGGGAAGACTTGGCGATTTGGCGTCTGGGCGAGGCGGACACAACGGCAGTCGAGACACTCTGCACGGCACCATCACGTCCATTCCGGGAAACTCAGAGCTTTTGGGAAGCCGAAGGAAGAAGAGTTTGCACCAATGGGACACTGGCAGACAGAAACCTCGAAGTAAACTCGCTGCAAGTCACGCGTCGTGAAGTGCAGAGAAGCTGCTTCGTTCCAGGGGAAGACTTGGCGATTTGGCGTCTGGGCGAGGCGGACACAACGGCAGTCGAGACACTCTGCACGGCACCATCACGTCCATTCCGGGAAACACAGAGCTTTTGGGAAGCCGAAGGAAGAAGAGTTTGCACCAATGGGACACTGGCAGACAGAAACCTCGCAGTAAACTCGCTGCAAGTCACACGTCGTGAAGTGCAGAGAAGCTGCTTCGTTCCAGGGGAAGACTTGGCGATGTGGCGTCTGGGCGAGGCGGACACAACGGCAGTCGAGACACTCTGCACGGCACCATCACGTCCATTCCGGGAAACTCAGAGCTTTTGGGAAGCCGAAGGAAGAAGAGTTTGCACCAATGGGACACTGGCAGACAGAAAACTCGCCGTAAACTCGCTGCAAGTCACGCGTCGTGAAGTGCAGAGAAGCTGCTTTGTTCCAGGGGAAGACTTGGCGATTTGGCGTCTGGCCGAGGCGGACACAACGGCAGTCGAGACACTCTGCACGGCACCATCACGTCCATTCCGGGAAACACAGAGCTTTTGGGAAGCCGAAGGAAGAAGAGTTTGCACCAATGGGACACTGGCAGACAGAAAACTCGCAGTAAACTCGCTGCAAGTCACGCGTCGTGAAGTGCAGAGAAGTTGCTTTGTTCCAGGTGAAGACTTGGCGATTTGGCGTCTGGGCGAGGCGGACACAACGGCAGTCGAGACACTCTGCACGGCACCATCACGTCCATTCCGGGAAACTCAGAGCTTTTGGGAAGCCGAAGGAAGAAGAGTTTGCACCAATGGGACACTGGCAGACAGAAACCTCGACAGTAAACTCGCTGCAAGTCACGCGTCGTGAAGTGCAGAGAAGCTGCTTCGTTCCAGGAGAAGACTTGGCGATTTGGCGTCTGGCGCGAGGCGGACACAACGGCAGCCGAGACACTCTGCACGGCACCATCACGTCCATTCCGGGAAACACAGAGCTTTGGGAAGCCGAAGGAAGAAGAGTTTGCACCAATGGGACACTGGCAGACAGAAACCTCGCAGTGAACTCGCTGCAAGTCACGCGTCGTGAAGTGCAGAGAAGCTGCTTCGTTCCAGGGGAAGACTTGGCGATTTGGCGTCTGGCCCAGGCGGACACAACGGCAGTCGAGACACTCTGCACGGCACCATCACGTCCATTCCGGGAAACTCAGAGCTTTGGGGAAGCCGAAGGAAGAAGAGTTTGCACCAATGGGACACTGGCAGACAGAAACCTCGCAGTAAACTCGCTGCAAGTCACGCGTCGTGAAGTGCAGAGAAGCTGCTTCGTTCCAGGGGAAGACTTGGCGATTTGGCGTCTGGGCGAGGCGGACACAACGGCAGCCGAGACACTCTGCACGGCACCATCACGTCCATTCCGGGAAACACAGAGCTTTTGGGAAGCCGAAGGAAGAAGAGTTTGCACCAATGGGACACTGGCAGACAGAAACCTCGCAGTGAACTCACTGCAAGTCACGCGTCGTGAAGTGCAGAGAAGCTACTTCGTTCCAGGAGAACCTTGGCGATTTGGCGTCTGGCCCAGGCGGACACAACGGCAGTCGAGACACTCTGCACGGCACCATCACGTCCATTCCGGGAAACACAGAGCTTTGGGGAAGCCGAAGGAAGAAGAGTTTGCACAAATGGGACACTGGCAGACAGAAACCTCGCAGTAAACTCGCTGCAAGTCACACGTCGTGAAGTGCAGAGAAGCTGCTTCGTTCCAGGGGAAGACTTGGCGATTTGGCGTCTGGGCGAGGCGGACACAACGGCAGTCGAGACACTCTGCACGGCACCATCACGTCCATTCCGGGAAACACAGAGCTTTTGGGAAGCCGAAGGAAGAAGAGTTTGCACCAATGGGACACTGGCAGACAGAAACCTCGCAGTAAACTCGCTGCAAGTCACACGTCGTGAAGTGCAGAGAAGCTGCTTCGTTCCAGGGGAAGACTTGGCGATTTGGCGTCTGGGCGAGGCGGACACAACGGCAGTCGAGACACTCTGCACAGCACCATCACGTCCATTCCGGGAAACTCTGAGCTTTTGGGAAGCCGAAGGAAGAAGAGTTTGCACCAATGGGACACTGGCAGACAGAAACCTCGCAGTAAACTCGCTGCAAGTCACACGTCGTGAAGTGCAGAGAAGCTGCTTCGTTCCAGGGGAAGACTTGGCGATTTGGCGTCTGGGCGAGGCGGACACAACGGCAGTCGAGACACTCTGCACGGCACCATTACGTACATTCCGGGAAACACAGAGCTTTTGGGAAGCCGAAGGAAGAAGAGTTTCTGAAATAGCCGAAAGTTTAACCGACCCCATCTGTTCAACACATCAAAAAATTGGAAAAGTACTTTTTGTTATTTTGGAGAAATTATTTTTTAAATATGAGGCAGAACGGCATCACCTTCAGGCGTCCACCTCGTCGGCAACGCACGCTGTTGTCTGCTACGGTCGAGTGAAACACTGCACGGGGATACTTAATTTCGTTATTTATATGTCTATAGCTAAAGCTGAGGATCTTGACATTATGACATGTCTATTTATAGTGACTAGAGAGTGCATTTTTTTTTTGCTCTAAACTATATGGTTGGGTGCTCTTGCAAGTTTAATAGCGATAACTCGAAATATTGTTTGGGATACTTTTTATCAAAGCCGAAACAAAGCACGTTTGCAGCTCACCGGCGTTTTTGTTTCTTCTTATGTAAATAAATATAAAATATAGTCCAGAAATACTATATCACATTTAGAATATCAGTGTTTCATTAGCTTTCAGTTCATGTCATAGGCAAGAACACTTGCGCACGTCTGGAACGTCACCGGTGTGATCTGTTTGCTGCGATGTCTTTAAATTCGCATGCAAAACTCTTCCTGCACGATGGATGTGGGTGCTATTTTAGCTACCCCTGAATATTATTTTTTGGCACGCTAATTTGAAGGCTTTAATTCCACTTTACATGCGCTCAGGTGACGGGAGACAAAGCCGTGTCTGCTAACCGAGTTTGTGAATGCAGACGGTTCGTCAGAATTGGTTAGCAGACGGGGCGCGTCTTCACTTTTCGGTCATACTGCATTTGCTTGTAAAAAAATAAAATAGTGGACGCGGGAGATTGTCAACGATGCCGAGCGATAACGGTGATTTGGCTTATTTTCAACGAAAAGCTATTGTGGTACAAATACACAGTGCAACTGAAAAAACACGGAGTGAAACATTGGAAGAAGCAGAACATTAAAAGTGGCTATTCAGGCCAACGGCCATTCGAAGGTTATAACTAGGGCTCCGTGTTTTCGGATAAATCCGAAAAACTCCGAAAAACACCCGCCGGTAAAATTTTGGTCAATTCGGATTTATCCGATAAACTCCGAATGTTTATGTGCCAATGCCCCCCCCCCTTCCCCCAAAATTTTTATTTCTTTTACAATCATGATGAGCACGTTGTCAAAAGGGGTCTTGCCGCTTGTCTCGTCGAGGTTGATTCAGGGCAACAGGTCATTGTACATTCGGGTCACGACAAAAGCCACTCTTTTGGTTTCCAGTTTGAGCCATGCGATTTGTGATTTAAAGAAAGGAGAAGGTATGTTTTTGTAACAGTGAAAGCTATGGACCATAGAGATTGTATTAAATAGAGAAAAGGGACAGTTGAAACTCTCTATTACATCCTTAACCACTCCACCTCGCGCGGCCGCAGGCTAGATTGATGGAATAGGATGGGTTGACTACGAGCTTCGTAGCGACTGCCCCCGGGAGTTTATTGATTTTAAGGTATCGACGTTTATCGAAGCAACACTTGTGTGCGACTTTTGTCGTGGGACAAATTAATATTGCGCAATGGCACGAACGTCAAATTCAACTGAAGAAATTTTAATCGATACAAGCGCGTTTTATTTTTTATCTGGCATACGTTTACATCCGGTTATTATTTACATATTTATTTTCAATAGGAAACACTGCGAAATTAAACTCCGAATTTCGGAGAATTGGGAATCAAACAAATATAAACTCCGATAAACTCCGAATCTTCGGCAAAAAATAAACTCCGAAAAACACCCTCCGAATTTGACGAAAAATAAACTCCGAAAACACGGAGCCCTAGTTATAACACAACAGAAACATGTTGCGTGTTTACCACTTGTAAAATTATGCCTCCCCTATAGAAAAATGTTCCGTGTTGTGCTCCTATCGAAAACCCCTAAATATGAGTATTCGCTTGCCTTTTCTGGTATATTGAAGTCTTATCTGAGTGACATCTGTATATAGTATTTCTGGACTATATATTACATTCATGTACATAAGCAAAAGGAATATCGGTGAGCTATAAATGTGCTTTGTTTCGGCTTTGATAAAAAGTATCCCAAACAATATTTCGAGTTGTCGCTATTCAACTTGCAAGTGCACCCAAACATATTGTTTAGAGCAAAAAGAAATAAAAGAATTATGCACTTTCTAGTCACCATAAATAGACATGTCATAATCTCAAGATTCTTAGCGTTAGCTATACAAATATAATTAACAAAATTAAGTTCCCCGTGCAGTAGTTTCACTCGACTGTACCAGACGACGGCGTGCGTTGCCGACGAGGTGGATACCCTGGAGGCGATGTTGTTCTGCCTTATATTTAAAACATAATTTCTCCAAAATATTAAAAAAGTACTTTTCTAATTTTTTGAAATGTTGAACAGAGGGGGTTGGTTAACCTTTCGGCTATTTCAGAAAATGCGAGCACCGTTGCCCACATGGCTTTTTTTTCCTACCCTCTATATGGCCGTTTTTGAAGAAAGTGACATATTCACCATTTAATTAAAAAATTTTCGAAGGATTTTTTATAGTTATAATGCAACCTAGTCGAGCATAAAGTTGAGAAAAATAAGTCAAAAAGTTTCTTCGTCAAACTTTAATTTCAAGTTGACTAAAAAAATCAAGAAATCTTACAAATTTGCTTAGGTCTGGAGTGCCTGTCTGGACCCAAAATGGCGGCGTAAGGTGTTTTAGTTTCAAGGTAAGACAGAATATATTAGTGATCGATTGCATGCAAAGTTAAAATTTTGTGGTAAGAATAGCTTTTTTTCAGCAATTTTTTCGAAATACAGCAGGTTTTTCTCCGATTCCCCGCAATTTGGAGCATGACGTTAGCAAAAATAAACATAATTCAGCCCTCAAACTTAGCCATCCTTATTATCAAACGTGTATTTATAGAGTGTTGTGCCCGTTACCGAAAAAAGTAACGAAATAGCGTTACTCGTTAGTTTGGTAAAAAAGTAGCGCGTTATTGAGCTACGTTACTTTTTTACAAACGTAACGATATACCGTTACCGTTACTTTTCAAAAATAACGAACGTTACTTTTACGTTACTTTTACGTTACTTTTGTGTTCGAGTACATATGTTTGGAAGAGATGTATGATAAGCCTCCTGAACAAGCTTCGATAAAGATAGACATTTACAGAGTGGTTTCATAGTGTTTTGATGCGCGAAGCAGCTTAATTTTCGGCATGCAGAGTAGGCATTGAAACTGTAAATTATCTGATTCCGTCTCTTTTAGTTGATACATTTCCTTCAGTCCTGGCCATGGCGACGGAGTTTCGTTATTCATGTCCATCTCACACGCAGAATGAGTCGGAGATGGTAGTCAATCGGCTTTTATAAACTACAGCATGCGAACGGGGACTGCTGGAACACAACGAGCCAACCAACACCCCTCATCTTTACGCCGGTTTTAGTAACAGTCCGGTTCATACTATTACCAGAGACTGATCTACTTCACTATGTGGAACAGGACACCGGTTACCAGCACACTGGTTATAATCACATGCTTCCTCTTACCAGCAGTAACTCTTAGTTTTCCTGCGAAAAAAAAAAAAAAGGTTTCGTGTTTGTAAGTTTTTTTTTAGGTCTAAAACTTTTTTTTTTATTATGACCATAGGGAATTAAAGACTAATCAAGCGAAAGATTCTTCTGTGCGCAAAAGTGGGTCAGGAACTTTCAGGCAGTGAGGGTGAGAGCGGGGGTAAAATATTCCACAAAAAGTGTTTCTTTCTTTTTTTCTTTTTTTTGTAACTTGAGAAACAAGCAAATCGCTTCGCCACTGTTGTAAACGAATGTCTCTCTCTCTCTCCCCCTCCCCCTCCCCACCCCTCCCCACTGTCCACCTCTGCTGCACAAAGCAGAGGGGGAAGAGGAGGGAGGGGAGGGGGCTGTAACGCAGTTGTTCGTTCAAGCCTTGTAAATAATAACACCATGAAAAAAAAAAGAAAAGGAGGACGAACGGAAATAGCTGGTAGCCGAAGGTTTTCTTCGCCTTCGAGAAGAGAGTTTTTTTTTTATGTTTACTGTGACGGATGTTGGTTCCGTGCGGCGATAAGCTTGTGCAGGATTATGAGATGGATGGGTGAATAGATGGACTGATAAGTGGAAAACCCACCGTTTTAGGAAATCGAAGGTTCAGAAGTCTTAGCTGCAAGATACGGCATTGCCTGGGCATTGCGTGCTCGAGCGCAAGTAATTGCCCCTCGAGCAGAGAAGCTAGATCCTCCATTGAGCTTAGTGACCTAAATTTAGTTCCCCTAACGTCTCCAGTTTTATGCACAAGATTGCTATTCTACAGGTTTTCCCGCTCACTTTAATCCAAGCGTCCGAAAATTTAATCCAAGTGCCACCCAATTTAATCCAAGCGCCACATAATTTAATCCTTGCGCTACCCAATTTAATCCCGGGGTCAGTCAATTTAATCCACAATATGTATATGCACTTATTGTCTTCTGGAACGACCTCAAGGAACGCCTGGAGGACGACGTGTAAGACGACCTCAAGGACGACGTCTAGAACGACCTCAAGGACGACTTCTAGGAAGACCTAGAGGACGACGTTTAGGACGACCTCAGGGACAATGGCTGGGACGACCTCAAGGATGACTTCTAGAAATTTGGAGGACGACCTTGAGGACGACGTGTAAGACGACCTCAAGGATGCGTTTAGGACGACCTTGAGGACAACCTCTCAGATGACCTCAAGAATGACGTCTAGGACGACCTCAAGGACGACATCTAGAACGACCTCAAGGACGACGTTTAGGACAACGTCTAGGACGACCTCAAGGGCAACTTCTAAAACAACCTCGAGAATGACACTTAGAGGACGACGTCCTCTAGGTGTTGTCCTCAAGCTTGTTTTAGAAGTCGTCCTAGACGTCCTTGAAATCGTCCTAGACGTCGTCCTTGAGGTCGTCCTAGACATTGTTTTTGAGGTCGTTCTAGACGTCGTTTCCGAGGTCGTCCCTGAAGTCGTCCTTGAGGTTGTAATTGAGGTCGTCCTAGACGTCGTCCCCGAGGTTGTCCCTGAGGTCGTCCTTGAGGTCGTTCTTGAGGTTGTTTTTGAGGTTATCCTAGACGTCATCCCCGAGGTCGTCCTAGACGTCGTCCCTAAGGTCGTCCCTGAGATCGTCCTTGAGGTCGTCCTTGAGGTCGTCCCTGAGGTCGTCCTAAACGTCGTCCCCGAGGTCGTTCTTAAGGTCGTCCTCGAGGTCGTCCTACACGTCGTCCTTGAGGTCGTCTTAGACGTCGTCCCCAAGGTCGTCTTTTGAGGTCGTCCTAGACGTCGTCCTTAAGGTTGTCCTTGAGGTCGTCTTCGATGTCGTCCCTCAAGTCGTCCTCCAGGTCGTCCTAGACGTCATTCCTCGGGTCGACCTAGACGTCGTCCTTGAGGTCGTCCCCGAGGTTGTCCCTGAGGTCGTCCTTCAGGTCGTCCTCGAGGTCGTCCTAGACGTCATGCCTGAGGTCGTCCTAGACGTTGTCCTTGAGGTCGTCCACAAGGTCGTCTCTCAGGTCGTCCTAGACGTCGTCCTTGAGGTCGTCCCCGAGGTCGTTCCTTAGGTCGTCCTCGAGGTCGTCCTAGACGTCACTTGTGAGGTCGTCCTAGACGTTGTCCTTGAGGTCGTCCTCAAGGTCGTCCCTCAGGTCGTCCTAGACGTCGTCCTTGAGGTCGTCCCCGAGGTCGTCCCTCAGGTCGTCCTCGAGGTCGTCCTAGACGTCATCCCTGAGGTCGTCCTAGACGTCGTCCTTGAGGTCGTCCCCGAGGTCGTCCCTCAGGTCGTCCTCGAGGTCGTCCTAGACGTCATCCCTGAGGTCGTCCTTAAGGTCGTCCCCGAGGTCGCCCCTCAGGTCGTCCTCGAGGTCGTCCTAGACGTCATTCCTGAGGTCGTCCTAGACGTTGTTCTCTAGGCAGTGTTTAAGGTCGTCCTAGAAGTCGTCATTGAGGTCGTCCTAGACGTCGTCCTCTAGGCATCGTTCTAGACGTTGTTAAGATAGCTTCGCTGGTCCTCCATCTTCACGTGAAGTGAAAGGGCTCTACATTTTTTCTATTAATATTCGAATCAAAGATTTTTTACCTCGGAAGTATTGCGGACAACAAAGGGAGCCGTCGGACGAGAAGGGCTCACTGGAAAAACTTCTGGTCCGACGCTGCCCTCTGGTGTCCGGGATAACTGAAGTATAAAGAAACTCAAAAGTAACTATAAGTAATCGAAAAAGTAATCAAATCATCAATATAGCTAATAATTAATAAATTGGCTGTATAATGACCCAAAGTAATCAAAATACTGGGTCAATAGCAGCTCAAACCATTTTAAAGGGTAATCATAATGCAAATTCAGCCCATAAGAACGCAATTGGTTCCATAGTAGCTCAAAGTAATCAAGAATCATCAAACTGTCAATTAAGCTGAATTAATGTTCGTTGGGTCAATAGTAACTCGAAATAATCAAGAGTAATTGCAATGAAAATTTAGCTCATGATAGATAAATTGGTAACGCAATAACTCCAAGTACTTAAAATTATCACCAATATGTTAATTGGGCGAATTTAAAGCCCATTGGGTTAATAGTAAATAAAAAATAATCATCATGTCAATTATGCCCCCAATAAATTAATTGGTTGAAAATTATCAGGAGATAATCAAGTCTTATTACAATGTCAATTAAGCCGAATTAGGATTAATTGGGACAAAAGAGTAATAAAAATGTGAATCGAGCTCTTAAAAGACCAATTGATTGAATGTGACCTCAAGGTGATCAGAAGAGTTACCAAATTGTGAAATAGGACAAATCCAGTGGGTCAAGGTAACTCAAAGTAATCAGAAGAGTAATCATAATATACATTAGGCTCATAAAAAAAATGTTTGTATGAAGATAAGCTCAAAGTAATCAAAAGAGTCATCCCAGTGTCATTTCGGTCGAATTCAAGTCCACTGGGTTAAAAGTAACTCGAAGTAATCAAAAGAGTAATAATAATGTCAACTGAGTTCATAATAGATCAATTGGAGGTATAATAACACGAAGTAATCAAAAGAGTAGCCAAGATGTCAGTCAGGCCGAATTAAAGTCCATTCGGTCAATAGTAAGTCAAAGTAATCAAACAAGTAATTGTGATGTCAATTGGGCTAATAATAAATACTTTTGTTAAATATTAGCCCTAAAAATCAAAACAGTCATCGCAATATCAATGTGGCCGAATTAAAGTCCTTTGGATCGAAAGTAACCCTAAGTAATCAAGACTAATAATAATGTATGATTGAGCTCACAACCGATAAATTGGCACTATAATTACACAAAGTAAACAAGAGTTGCCAAATGTCACTTAGGCCGAATGAAAGTCAATTGTATTGAGAGTAACTCGAAGTAATCAAAAGAGTAATCATAATGTCAATAATCATCACATAAAAATTCAATTCGTTGAAGATTAGCTAAAAGTAATGAAGAGTCATCAAAATGACATTTAATTCAAATTCATGTCCAATGGGTCAAAAGTAACCCGAAGTAATCAAAAGAGGAATAATAATATCAACTGAGCTCATTATAGATCAATTGGAGCAATATTAGCACGAAGTAATCAAAAGAGTAATCATAAATTGCAATTGTACTTGTATCATCTGAGCTGTAGCAATGTTAAGTCGAGTAATAAGAAAGGTTAAAGAAAACGTCCATTCATCTAATATAAATTCGAGTGCGCCACAATAACTCAATATTACAAAAAGAGTTATCAACATATCAACTAAGCCTCGCCAATAGTGGTACTAGTAACTCCAAGAAATCACAATACGAATCAAATGATCAGTTGTCCACACAAAAAATCTAATCGTATAAAAAATTATTCTAAGTTACCAAATGTGTAAGGAAACACGACCGCCGAGGACAATAAGTGCATATACATATTGTGGATTAAATTGACTGACCCCGGGATTAAATTGGGTAGCGAAAGGATTAAATTATGTGGCGCTTGGATTAAATTTGGTGACACTTGGATTAAATTGGCCATCGCTTGGATTAAAATGAGCGGGAAAACCTGTGAGACGTTAGATCGAAGGCGTCGTGGCCTTTTCCCAAATACCTAATGTATTTCACCAGTTTTGGTCAAAAGTAACGAGTAACGAGTAACGTAATTTGATAGCCGATACCGTAAAAAAGTAACGAAAATACTTTACTCGTTAGTCATTCAGAATAGTAACGAGTGCGTTACTGCGTTAGCGAAAAATGTAACGCGTTACCAGTAACGTCGTTACTAGTAACGCGTTACCTCCAACACTAGACTATACATATTATTTTTTTCAAGCATATCCGAAATATGACGGAAATAGCCGTCTCCTTTGGCATGGACTGACCCAGCAGCGATGAATCGCGATATGCTCTCGTAAGTTTCTGGTTTCTGCGCCAAATTGCGGAAATGGTAGCGTTCGTGATCCTTGACCCAGTTTTCGATAGGGAAATATTCTGCGCATCACTGCAGCTTTGAGCACTCTTATACAGAAACCCATTCGATTAACTTATGACCACAAATAGATTTTCTCCGAAACTACTCCCGTGCGCCTTTATTATCCCTCTGTCCGACAAATATTGTGATGAGCCTACGTCGCATATTACATCAAACGCTAATCATTCGCCATGCGTTCGCAGATTGTACCTCATGGTTGTCCCGGTTTCTTTTAATGGCTGTAGTCGTTTTTGTCTAGGTGTCGCAGTTCATCTCTTGTGTTCTATAAATTTAGCAGAATAACTTGCCCACTAAAGGGCAACTCTGATCAGAAGCGGAACCAAAACGAACTGTATCGTCTTAGCTGCACAAAATATGGTCCCAGCCATAATATTAAGTCAAAGTACAGCCGCGTCCTCCACTAAAACAGATGCCTTGAAGATGCGACCAGTTGCTCTTTAGCGGGCGGCATGCGGGTTAGGTTTTAGCAAATACCATGTAAGCCAATACTGGCAACTCCCGCGGATGCGCGGGCGAAAAGTGATCGCAGCGCCCCTGGCGAGCTCGGAGTCTCCGCTAGCAGACGAATTCTCCACAACGCATTGGTTTTGCCTATCTCCGTGCGAGGTAACCAATGAAAAAAAAATTGTCGCGGTTATTCGCTGCTTTGAATATTCAAAACATAGGTGCTACCTCATAAGTGAAGGACATTTTCTTCGCGTGGGAAAGATGTTACAGCTTTCAGATGCAATTTTAGAGCTCTCCTGAAGAAAACACTCTGTCAGAACTTATGTAAGCCAGGCAAAACACGAATGTACCTTCGCCCTGTCTTTTGAAAAAGGTCAATGTACGAAAATTTCCGAACATAGCTACGTTTCAACTTTACTATTCTTATCGATCAATTCGTTTTGTTGTTTCAATTCCCATTTCTCATGAATGTATTGCTTCAAACCGTTTTGTCGAATAGGCGAGCTGGCTAATCCCGTTAAGATCGTCTCCGGATAAAGAAGCAAAAGGCAATTTCGAACCACGTACGTTACTGCGATGTCAGTATGCTCTGGAAGAAGTCGATTGTGCACATGCAAACTCTGACGCTATTACTTAAATTAATAAAAGCGGAGTTACAAAAAAGCAGACTTCTCGCGCGTGCAAAAGAAAAAAGAGGAGAGCGTCGTAGCGCAAATAAAGGTGATTTTGGTCACGTTATATACGGTGCACAAATTACGATTGTTAGCGTTGGGACGACTAACGTCTTCTGCGACTTCTATGATAAAGGCCGGCACCCGTTGGACGGTACGGACGGTACTGCGACTCCTTCCATTTTTCAAGTCTACTTTCTTTTTATGTTTGAGGCGACGCTATCGCCGCCGCGGTCTTTCTTCCTCCTGCTTTTATGTTGTTGTTTTTGCTTTTTTTTCTCTTCCTTTTGTTTACTTGACGTTCGAACCATCGCGTATTTTGCTTTGACTTGTTTGGCTTAGTTTTTACTTTTCTTTCCTTCGCTACTCTCGCCGGTTCGTCTGCTACTCTATGCCCGGACATCTGGAGGGCCGTCTGCAACTTTGCTGTTATTGTTGTTGTTCTTTCCGCTGTCGTCTGCGATAACCTCCTATTTTCGCCTTCGATTGAGTTTCTAATCCGAAATCTTTATATGTGTTTTTTGATACTTAATAAATATATTAAAAAGTGTAAGCTCGTTATACATTTCTATTCGGATTTTCTTTGAGTGCGCGGTCACGTCTGCTATGGGTCATCGTTTGTTGATCAACCGGCCGCCTTCGGGCATACACCAGCGCATACTTGGAGATGGCAGGCATGCCATGTGCTGCCTACCACTGCAAAAACAAGTTTTTGCGATGTGGTGGAAAATCCTTCTTCCGTTTCCCGAAGACCGAACAAACGTGAGTAATTAAGTTACTGCAGCATTCAAATTAAACTGGAAGAGCTATCCAAGTCTGGCTTCAAAATCGCCACTGACGCCTCAACAGACGATTATGACAACTCCACGGAGATGGCGGAGAACTTCACGGACGACAGACCAGATGCACAACTGAACACCCAGTCCTATGTAGCCGGGTGGGCAGCCAGTCAAATCTGTCATCATGCTTGCTAAGTCCAACTGCAATCAGAAACATGGAACACCTCGAAAGACATTCTGTTGAAGAACAAGAAATACTCGCATGCGAAAATGACACCACTTTACGACTTAGCTCGTCACCTAGCCGGTAACATCAGCCGTGCCTTCGACAAACATTTCACTGATATATTGCACCAAACAAGAGTTCAGCTGAAGGCGCACTTGAGGCCGCTGATCGACACTCGAAACAAAGACACGGTGTGCAAGGACTGCCTGGACACGTACGTCAACAAGTACTTGAATGTACTTTTGAACTGCTTCGTCAAGCGAGCAAACAAACAACCTGCCAAAGTCACTGGGAAAAGAAATGCGAAAGCAAAAAAGGTCACACACTGCTAGCACGTAGCAGATTGCAGCGTGCGACTCTTATTTACCGGGCAGTGTGAGCTGGACTACGTTATTCCTTTCCTCTGTTTTGTTTTTAGTTCCTACCAACGCCGCGAAAGCAAATAAACAAACGTGTAACGTGCAGCTGAAAAAAAAAACAAAAAAAGTGAAGCTTTTTTTTTTTATTAGTTTCGTCGTGTTGCTTTCGCTTTGTTTGTTGTGGACTCAACACCGACGGCGACGACCACCGGCTCATTTTCAATGCTCCTACCGACTCCCCGCGCGATCGTCGTCGTTGAAGGAGGTCTTTGCTGGTGATTTGTATCTTGTATCGCCTGCTAACTTCTTTGTTTCATTCGCCGTTGTCCGCGACTGTTCCCCATTTTTTTTTATTTTCGTCTGGGATGAGGGACCCCATCTTTTCTGCAAAGTTTGGAAAGTGTTTGCACGGTTATTTTACTCGTTACTTTTTGTTTTCGTTATGCTGTAGAGGCTGGTGCGCTTGCTCTGGTAATCATAACATGTTGTTTGCGCACGTTTTAATAATCACCTATTCAGGTAAGAAATTGTGACAACGCAGTTTGTAACGGATCAACAGTAACCTCTTACGACGTAGTTCGAGTAGCTAAACGCCTTTTTTCCGCTTCCCAGATGCGCTGTCAAACGCGTGTGATCCCCTGAGCGGCGTTTGAGACCGCTAAATAAACTGCTCTATCTTTGTTTCTGGGCGCGTTGTTGTTTGATTGTTGTTGCAGTTGCGATCAGTGGATTCCGCTTTGCAAGCGGACTGACCGTACTGAATTGTTTCAGCTGTTGGGGTGACGAAACGGGGCTCGCAAAGCTCGAGGACGTTGCGGAGCCTATACTTTTCCATTGCGTCGTCTGCTTCCGTAGACTCCGAGTCCGCTAGAGGCGCCACTGTCACGTTCGCCGCCGCTCCCATAGGTTTTCGGAGGAGTTTCCAGTATTGGCAAAGCTATATTGTATCTGGTTTTAGTCAAGGAACACTGGCGCAACACCCTCGTGACGTCACGTAACATCACCCTCAGGATATTGTCTCGAATGAAGGCGACGAGAGAATGAACAATGAACGGAAAATCAAGTTTTAATGGGCGAACTTGTGCCGATTAAAATAAAGAACGAGCGTCGAGGTAGCAGAAAAGCGGGTGGCGATTTAGCGGCGCAACAGCAAGCGTGAGCGAGACTGACCGACAAGGTCACGGGCGGTTCCTTCTCTAGTGTACGTCGGCATCGCGAAAGTTCGGTCTAGAAGCATGGGCGTCCGCAGCAGGGTGCAGGGGGGGCAGTTCCCCCCTGAACGTTCGAGGGGGGTGCAAGGGGGAAGCTGCACCCACACCAGTTAAAGGTACTCCGGCGGTTTTTTAGCTGACCCAAACCAACTACATTTTATGGGTACCATGGATTTACTGTTCCCAACATGATATTTATTATCTGGAAATTGAAAATGGCTATTGATAAAATGGCAAAATTGAACGACAAAAAAAGTGCAAAGGAAATTTTGATTACGCCGCGAGACCGGTGAAACTTGCTTTCGACGCGCTGTGCCTTTTTCCTGCGGCACTGCGCTTCCGTAAAAATTTCCACGTGTTCTCAACGGCAAGTCTGACGGCTTACACGACGTTTTAAAGAACTTCTTCGACGAATGATAACGAACGAGTAGAAAATGTTTCTTCAGCATCCTGCCGCCAGCTTCCGCAACGCCCCAAAAACGCGAATTTTCGACATGCAAGATGGCCGTCCAGTGGCTTCACTCGTGGGAGCGGGAAGCGCAATCTAGCAATTCTCATGGAGATCAGTGGTTTGTAGCCCCAAATACAGGGCGCAGCCGTGAAAGCAGGTAGAGAGTAAACGTGGAAACGTGCTGAAAATAGCTAACATTCCCTGGGGGAAGGGGGGGGGGGGGGGAGGGGGGTATAAGTGTGAACTTTTCTGGGTAAAGTTCTACGGACACCCATGCCCAGAAGGTTCGAGTATCGAGCGTTCAGGGTGAGATCCAACGGGCAATTTCGAGAAAAAGACACGAGGGCGAAACTATAAAACTTACGCCCCGAGTAAGAATAAACGCAAATCTTCTAGAACAGTGGTTCTCAAATGGAGTTCCGCGGACCCTTTGGGGTCCGCGAAGGCCTCTAGGGTTCCGCAGTGCGCTGCTCTCAGCAGTCAAGACCGGCAATCAAGCTGTCTTTTTAATGCGAGATAGCATTCTTTGGATACTTCACGCACTTTTCGTCTATGTATCTATCTATCTATCTGGCTATCTAACCTCTTACGCCGCGGGTCGATAAATAAATAAAAAAGACCGGCGCCGGCTGGGATTCGAACCGTTGACCCTTTGATCAGCAGGCAGACGCGCTAACCACAGAGCTATGAAGGCAGTCATTCAACGCACTCTAAACGGTTGTTTATATCTTTACCATAGGACGCGCTTTACAGCGCTGTCACAACTACCGGTGCGCGCGCGTTCCATGCATGAGGGCTCATTCCGCTCTCGCGAGGCTGAGCACGGCCGCTAGCTCACCCTCTCCCGCGCTTGGAAGAGGGTGATGTAGCGGCCGTGCTCAGCCTCACGAGAGCGGAATGAGCCCTCGTGCATGGAACGCGCGCGCACCGGTAGCTGTGATAGCGCTGTAAAGCGCGTCCTATGGTAAAGATATAAACAACCGTTTAGAGTACCGTTGGTTGAGACTAGCTGAGACGCCAGAAAGTCTGGTCGGTACCATTTTGAGTGTTTGTGCGTATGGCGCGTGCTTTGCTCGCCTTCCTAAGTGACACAAACGCACGTGCTGGGCTGCGGAGATCGTGCGCAGGGCTGTGAAAGTGTCAACAAAGTTAGAATCGCCTCAAGAGTGGGCTGGCGTATCTAGAGTGTGCCGGCCACCTGACGAACGCGCATAACTCCGCACCGTTTGATGCTATTCGCATTAACGTAGATTATCATTCCCAAAGAATGGGTTCTGCTGATTTTTTCAGGTTGTCTTTTTCACAGTAGCCCTTAGTTATATTCATTTATAAATCATAATTATATTTAACCTTTACCTTTGCTCTCCTCTCACCAATCACTGGGTCCTCCATCATTTCCGCCGATCTACAAGGGGTCAGCGAAACATCGATGGTTGAGAACCACTCTTCTAGAATACCGTAACCGGGCGCTGCTTGCTCGGCCCTGCGCGCAACAATATCACGTCGCGGCAATATGGCTCTTTATCATGGTTGTCATTCTTCTACCAGATAGTTCCGGTTTTGCCGTAGACGCCCGAAACCAAACCTTGTTCCGTGATATGTAGAAAACTACATGATATAAAGAAATATGTATCCGCTATATTTCAGGGACACTGTTTTTCCTAAAAACAGTCGTAATCTATACAAACTCAACGGGAAAGGTACGACACATCAAGAGTCGGCAACGGAGGACAGCCTGCCTTGATGCTGCCAGCAACAGCGTCTTTTGTACAATGTATGCAGTCTAGATCTAAAATACTCTGAACAGGAACAAGATTCTTCCGGAACGTCTAAAAACATTTGCGAAAGATAAAATAAAGAGCTCGGCTCTTGGGCTTCAAACCCCGCGCCTTTGTGTGGGAGCTGTGGGCCAAGCCGACTCTGTTATTTAAAGGGCAAACCAATCCCCTTCCCCCTCCCCCCCCCAAAAAAAAATAAATAAAAATGTTGCGAAAAATAAGTTTTAAGCGTTGTACTCATTCTCGCCTGTGTCGAGGTAATCCTCGCCTTTTTTATACAAAATATTGACTAGAGTTACCCTTTAATTCAAAGCTACGCAGAGATAATCCAAAAAAGTCTTCGAAAATACAATTACTAAGATACATATGCTTTAATGCCCAAATACAGATACTGACATACATTTGTTTTTTGTGCAGAAGTATCCGCGAGATAAGTCTGCAGAAACGGCGAAAAAGTATTCCGGAATACTGATACTCATAGAAATACATTTGGTCCTTAACGGTGCTACGCGGGGAGGGTGTAGTTCGTGGCGAATGCAAATGGTAGTTTATGCTTATGCTCCTCCTTTTGTGTCAATTTACGCACTACGCCTTACTCCTTACCTCGAACTTTTTATTTATCCTTACTACTGCTGAACAAAGAAAGATGTCACCCCCGTTGAACCACATAGTTACAGAAAGGTAAAGACCGCCTACCATGCTTGACAAAGAGGCGTCTGCCCTAAATGAACTTTGTTTTGCTGTGAGGGCTCATCTCAAACTGTCATCTTATATGCTTCACAGTCACCCATAGTTTGGGGAAATTGGACAACAAGGCCGTACGTTTTCTACACTCAACTCCTTTACAGCATTCGCTCTGCTAAAATCGAAAGAGTGGAGGACCTTGGGAGAGGAGCTGATTTTGTTATTCTTGCATGCAACCTTCTTTAAAATACAATTCTCTCTTAATGTTGGTGACTGGGATGTATCATGTTATAGAACGGGTTCATATTGTAAAGTCCGAAGCCACTTGCACCAAATACATATTTTTATCTTTTAATACTGAGATTGTGGGAAACCAGTGAACTTACAGATAAAACGTGTTAGGAGAGAAAGGAGAACAGACGTCCGTTCGCTGGGACGTCTTTCTCCTTTCTCTCCTAACACGTTTTTCTGTAAGTTCAGCTGGTTTCAACAATCTAAGTATGTACAACCAACTAGCTCAGCTCCTTCCCATTGCAAGTTATCTTTTAAATTTATCTTAAAGGGACAACACATGTATTGAGATACCTAAGTCTGGCATAGTATAGCGATCAGGCGACACATTCTAAGTCTATTTCACTAGTGAGATACAAATATATTTTTCAAACGTATCTCGACACAAAGATACAGAAACTTGAAAGTGTCTCTAAAATATTACCGCGGTACATTTGTATCGCAATACTGCCCAGCCCCGCTTTAAATATATTAGGAATCCCAGTGCTGTGACATTATGACATGCTGTGTTGATGTCACTATTCTTTGACAAATCTCAGTGAAGGTATTTTGCCGCTCATTTCAAAGCATTATCTGCTCCAATATACTTAGGAGTAAACCTTTCCGCTACACTTAGCGGAATATTAATGGCGCGTGAAGTCACGGTACCATATGACGCCCCAATTTCACGGAAAACTATCAAAGACTGTCAGAGAGCAACAAATTCGTTGTTACTTTTTCTTGAAGACACGGGCCTCCTTCACAAGATATGACACAACTGGACCAAGACACCATTTCCATGGGCAACCTGGACGGCATTTTAACTGGCGTATGTTTGTGCGTGTATGTGTGTAAATGTCAGCTTATTTATTGATATGGTATGAACATCTAATGTTTTTCTTTGTTGTGTTTTTTATTGATGTTTCTTTTCTTTTTCCACGGAGTAGCCGACTAGCAAAATTTGCGGTGTCAACATCTCCGTGTTTTACTTTTTCTTCATCAATAAAAACAAAGTTTGCACGCGATGTCATGACGTCATGTGACGTCACACAAGCACATAAATATCATCTGCTAAATTTATTCCTGACACTGTAACTGTGTGCAGCAGTGTATCGAGTTAATTTCCAAGTCACGGAAACGACACTGTGCATTTTCTTATATTAGTGTCCTAAAAAGTCGGTTTAAAACACATTTTAAAGTCGCACATACGGAAACGGCGCGTTGCAGAGCTAGGTTAGCGACGTTGGAGTGACGTCGTGTAGATGGACTCGTCAAGGGACCCTTTCATGAAATAGGTGTCGTCTGGTGATTCAAACAAGCAGTAGATTTGTGTCGTACTTATCAGGGTAATGGACCTGTAGTATGCAGTATTTTATTAGGCATGTCCACATTTGCGAGCCAAGTGAAGACGACAATACGCTCTTCACAGCACAGTTCGTTCTAGATATTTTTCAGTTGATGTGCTGAAAGGAAACAGCCTGTAAGGAGACAGCGGCAATTCACACAAAGGACTCTCTAATGTTTATACATCAAGGGACTTTGCAGGACATTGTGTTCCGCCAACAGACTGACTAGACCCAAGTTAGAAGTGGACGCTTACGCAGCTCTTGTATAGAATTCCCGCCTCGCATCATTCTAACGTCTCGAATGTGTAGCACACGCATCATCCGCTAAGGAGCATTTTCGACCTCTTTCTCCACCAATAACACCAAAGTCGCGATTAGTACGGCATATACATGCCAGTCCTTTGATGATAATAGTAAGCAGAGTGCCCAGACAGAATTTCAGGGAAAAAAATATAATTAAAAAAAAAAGCGGATAACTAGCTTTGTGAACGTTAAATCCTATCCTTGGGTCTATGCTTTTTCTTTACTTTGTTTTTTCTTGCTTCTGAAATGCTTCGAAATTGCTGACGTTTTCTTTTTCTTCTTTTTTCTTTTTAAGTTTTCTTATTTACTTCCAAGTTCGAGAAGTTACTTGACTGTTTCATGGAGGGCGCTGGCGTGCAGGTCGACAGGGTCGACAGACCGAAGCGCCGCGCCGTAGCTTACATTTTGCGAGTTCGAGTTTTGACAAGCTTACGGTTGCGCATGTAATCTTCAAAGGAGGTTTAGATCGGTCTTGTTTACGCTTCTGATACACATGTCCTTGTCGCAGGTCTGATCCGGTAAGATAGAGGCAACAAACCAATGTGAGACATTCGGGATAGTTAAAACGAAAATAAAAATATCTCGCAATGCATTTGTTTAGCGGTGGGAGACACTGAAAAGTGCAGCCCCTTGACAACCATTTTAGTCAGCTGCACGCGTTGGCGAGCGAAAAGCTTTTAACATAGAAAATCTTTAGCAAAAAGATAAAATCCCGGAGAACGCGTGAAGACACCATTTATTCTAGACTTGAAGTTCCGCGGGCACAACGTTTTTGCGAACTCTCAAAGCCCAACCAATATTAAATTTATGCCGCGTTTTATATATCGTGCAAATAAATTGCAGAACAAAGCCCGCGAACATACTCATTCGAGACACAACTTTTCACAAGGTTTTTGTTACACAGCGCCCTAACTCGCTCAAGCGAAGTTATTAGTGCTGAGGAGTCAGGACATGGTCGGAAATTTTCACTTGGAATAATAACCCTCTCTATTCGCGTTAGGATATTTTAAAGTAGAAACTTCTGGAAGACATTTTTTTATTGTGTCAGTTTGAGAAGTTACTTGACTACTTCATGTAGGGCGCTGGCGCACTGACTGATGGGCCGAGACGCCATTCCGTAAATTACATTTTGTGTGTTCCAGTTTCGACAAGCTTGCGGCTCTGCCGTAAACTGCGAGCGGAGTTGAGGTAATCTCCGTTTCATATGTCCCCGTTGTACTAGAGAT
>JAZHYW010017904.1:0-12961 GCA_037355805.1 Ixodes ricinus
AAAAGCATTTCATAGATTGCACATTTTATTTTTACAATATATTACACATAACACAAATTGTACCATTTTTCTCCGTCAGCCTATGGCCTAACGTAAAGCATATGCGCCGAGAAAACGGGAAGGAGCTGGAGCCGAGCGCGCAGGGACTCAAGAACGCCGAGCTTTTGTTCGAATGTTTGGTGGGTAGGCCTAAACCCCGGCTGCCTTTGTCTTCCCTGAACTCGTTGAACGCGTTCGATCGCGAGAGCATAGCGCCGGACACCGGCATACCGCGTTTTCATGCATTCGACGAGCGCAGGGAAGACCGAAGGCCGGCTAGCTCTAGGTTTACCCTCGAATCGCTCGAGTGAGAGTTCGGCGTTGCGACGCCCCCTCTCGCTCTGGTCTCCTCCTGTTCCTAACATTCTTAGGCTATGTGAAATAAAGTGTGCTCATTTGTATTCATGAATTATGAAAGCGATCGATTGTCGTCTTCGCGGAAATTATGGGTCGCGCAGCGCCACGTAAAATAAAGGTCGTGTCTGCTCGACGTTGTCTCTCTTTCAGATCAGCCAGAAAAGTCAAACGCCTTTACTCTTCATCTCTTTCAACTGAAAGCTCAGTGCCTTTTGTTCTTCTGTCTACGCGGCACTGTGTGTTCAAAACAAATTAGGCGAGACCGCCAGGACGGCTTACGTGTAGGAAGGCATTCCGCATTCCTACACACAACGCATCCCTACAAGCAGCTCGCCACGTCTTCCTTTCTCACACGGCGCTACGGCGGTGACGTCCTGCTGCCCCACTGCGCAGGCGCGGCGCGCCTGCCGGCTCCACGGCTTCCATTACGATGCATCTGCCTTGCTGCCCTTTTCTTTATATTTTATTTTCGAGGCGCCTCCGTTTTGACCTCAAGCGGCCCCACCGGCTTCCGTGTCGAAGCATCTGAGACGAGGCGTCGCAGCCTATGGGAATTTAGGTGCCGTTTTCGCTGGATCGACAACGCCGGCTTTGCTTCATGGGACAGTTAATGCTTTCACATGAAACGTTTTAGAGCATCGGAGAGCGAGGAAGGGCACGCCTATTCAAGGGCAACATAAAACACACACACACACACACACACACACACACACACACACACACACACACACACACACACACACACACACACACACACACGCACACACACACACACACACACACACACACACACACACACACACACACACACACACACACACACACACACGCACACACACACACGCACACGCACGCACACGCACACGCACACGCACACACACACACACAACACACACACACACACACACAGGGAGACGCGCGATGACAAGACAGCCAAGCACATGCCGTCATTAGTTGAGGTCGGGGCGGAACCAAAAAGCACATTGGGCGCATTTGGCGGGTAAACAAGCGCACGAGGTGCGTAAGGAACGGACGAACTTGCTGGCCGTATAACTTCGTTTCACAGAAAGTCTGAGCGCATCAGAAGCAATCGTCTGATGAGTGTAAATAAAAACAACGGCCAGAGTCAGAACGCTCGTCGTCTTTGTGTGCGTGTGCGTGTGTGCGTGCGTGCGTGCGTGTGTGTGGGGGGGGGGGGCGGAGGGGGGGTTATCGCCGGCTAAACTGATCATGCTCGAAAAATTCCTTCATTCCTTGCCGCATTCCCGGTGAGTTATCTGTTCTCCCGGCGATAGCAAACAGGACAAGACCAACGAGCTCTTAGTGACGATGGACTTTCTGCGCTTCATGGGCTGTGTTCCAAATCTTACCGGATCCAAGTTACTCCGGTGTGTCGTGTCACGTGACAGCACAGATTGAAGAAACGCTGGAGGCAGGTAGGTTTTAGAACGCCAAGGGTACAAAATCCTTACTATGGATTAAGATCGAGTAAATATTTGAGCACGACCTTGGTTGGCTTCTTTGGGTCGTAGCGTCGCATGTAGCCGGTCTTCAGGTGAAACCTAGAGTACGGGCGTAGGTCTATTGCTTCTATTTTTGTATAACCAAAATACCTTCCCATTTTTTTACTACAATATTTTTGCCGTCCTTCCTTAGCAGCAAGTTTACAGCGAAGCTGGATATGGTTAAGGGCCTGATGCATTTTTGGTATCTGTGTGAAAAAACAAAAGTCACAAATAGCACGTAAAAGCGCTCCATTGTATGGAATCTCATAAACGCCCCGTCAATTCGATATTCGTTTTGATAAGGAAAGACGTCGAAACTTCTGATAATGGGAATAGATCCAAGAACAATGGGCCTTCTCCCGCTCGAGCCGGGAAACTTCACTGTTTTATATACTTAAAAACAGCAGCTTTTATATGTCTGAAACAGTATTTGTATAGATTTAACTTTAGCAAATAATCTCAGCGAAGTTTTAATGAAACCCATTAGTGCATATCATAGTGATGAGAAAGCAATCATCACTACAGTTTCAAAGTCATGTAGATATATATATACTATAACAAATACACATTTTGTGAAGTGTTTTGGGTGTCTTTCGTGGATCATTTGTGGTGGTGCTCTACAGCTTCGCTTACCATCCACCTTCACAGAGTGGAATGACTCACGATTTTTGTTTTATTTCTGCGGTTATTTTCGCTCCGGCTTGGTGGAAGACGCACACGGACAATCGGATAACTCTTCAAAGAAACGTAGTTGCTATTGTCGATGGGCCTAGCCACCCGTTTCCGAACAAAACATTGAGATTACGCACGGCACAGAGCACGAGCAAACTAGTTGGGTGGCCTGTGATGCGTCAAGAACACTAAATTTGGGTAGGAAAATTTCGCGTAATGTCAGGTCACGTGGCTTGACGTCACGGTATCAAGTCTCGATGTCACGTGATTATGACGTCACGTGACATATCAAATTACTTGACATTCATTTGCGGGGAAAAGCCACGGACGAACGGACAGAAAAAATGGAAAAGTTAAGGGCTCCTTAAAAATACACAGCAGCCAATGATAAATGCCTCCATATTATCCCAATTCAATGCAGAAAGGGGGAAACTATGTTTCGCCCCTTTAATAGTGGAAATCTCTTTACTATGGCTCTTCGTGTGACAACCATGCTACGATAAACTGAGAGAGAATGAAACGAGAGCACGATGACGATAGAGAGCCAAGCTCTGACTGAAATGATTAGTGGGTGATGAAGCTAGCTGCCTTTGTCTCATTTACAGTTCGAACGCATTCGAACGAGAACGTTGAAATTGGGACGCCGGCGTCCGGCGTTCGGAAGCGTTCAACGCGTGAGTAGATACAAAGGCAGTTAGCTTTGAGTTTACCCACTAATCCTTCCACTCAGATCTTTGCTCTCTATCGTCATCGCGCTCTCGTCTCTTTCTCTCTCTCCCTCGTTGTCTCCTCGCATAGGTTTCCGCCTCTGAAAGAACGATGTCGTTCGCAGCCAGCCAATACTGCGAGAATACCGCCATTTGAGGGTCGTGTTTCTCCACTTAAAGAATGCAACTTAAGGGAAGCCCCCCTCATGTGGGCGCCCCCGATGGAAACATCGACGGTATAGCTGAACAAACTCAGTCGGAATTTTGTCGTATTTCATTTTTCTTGGTTACAGTTTTGTGAGGTGCGTCCGACTTGATGCTTGGCTAGAGATCTGACTAGGGAAAGAAAAAAGCAAATTGTGTCGTATTTCACCGGTCAAACGCATTTCTTCGGTTTTGTTGCAAGCATTAAAGACGCCCATAAGAGCGAGGGTTGTGCTACAATTATTAATGCTTCGCTTTCGTGTGCCATCTATGCTTCGTATACCATATCTGGTAAGAGCCTTGCTGCCATCGAATCTGCCGATATTATATTTGTAAAAACGGAATATTTCTTTTTGAAGATAGTGCCTACTTAATTTTTGCAACAAAGTTCGCGCTTTTTTGAAGAAGATATCTGGCGTGACGACATAATTAGAACGAATGTTCTTTTCATAAAAGCCACGAAAGAATCAAGTCTACCTAAGAAATCGAAGGTTTCATAGACCGCACCAACGCTTGTACCTAAAACTGAGAAAATGAAAAAATTAGGGTAGCGGTGCGAGCTAGTGGGAGCCTAGTTCGATAAATGGAACGCTCGGCGTTTGCGCGCTGGGTTCCATTTTTCCGATAATAAAAGACGCAGAGAGCAGGTCAGAACAAAATAGAAATCACAGTGCAAAAGCTATTCTTAGGTTGCAAGATACACCAATATTTTCTGTGCCAGCCTAATCCGGTATTGTCCTGCAAAAATCATCTTTACAAGATCGAATAAAAAAATCGAGCAACACAAAAAGCGTATGCAAGCCCAGCTTCGAGCAGCCTCTTCAGCTATTACCGCCCCCACATTTTTATAGACTATCAAGTTAGCGCATCGTTTCGTCTATTCCTTCTGTTGTCCTTGTTTACTGGCGCTTTCAAATCTAAGATGTACAAACTTGCCCAACTCCAGATTTATCAAGACAAGGTTGATAGCATGCTCCAGAAAATAACCCCAAAAGTTTCTTTCTCGGACGAAGCAATCTTCTACGCATCACACGTTTTCGTGGTCGGTATAGTCTCGTAGTGCCTGCCTCGTGAGCCGGGAACTAACCAACTCCCAATAGGCCATGTCCCCTATGCTGGTTTTCTCGAATATACGGGACAGATTGGACGACGCAATTCCCTAGATGCGGTCCGTTACTTCCACGCCACACAAAGCACGCGGAAGACCGGACAACATGATAAAATAATAACCACAAAAATGCATGGGACAGAGAATGGGACGGGGAAGGCAGTAGGAGGTGTTCCATACAGAGCGCTCGTAAAGATGACCCCCCCTTTCCCCCCCCCCTTTCCCTTCCTTTCTCACCAGCGGTTCTGTTGGTGAAATAAGCTACGGCGCGTCCATTTTGGTGAAGTCGATAAAGAACAAACTGAAGGAGGGGAAACGCAAAACCCAAAAGGCAGTAGGTGGGGTTCTTCGTTCCGTCCAATATGCTTGCTTCTCCTAAGCACGTTTTAGTTTTTGTTTTCATTTTTTTTTCTATTTTGGCGTGTACAGGATATTCAGTTGCCAAGGCTGGTCTGGCTCAATCCGCATTGGGAGGAAGAATAGGTCGGATTGAGTGGAATATGCGGTAATGCGTTCCTTCCAAATGGTGCACAGGTCGCCGACGAGGCACTCCATATGGGGAAGACTATTCGCAGAAGGATACAAATATAAAAAGACGGAAAATGAATAAAAAAAGAGTGAGAGAACGAAAAAAGAGAGGTTTGTATGGAAATGGAAGAGGGAATTCTTTTTTTTTTTGCGCACGTATATTGGTGTTGATATTTTAACTGCCGCCCCCCCCCCCCCCCCTCCCCCCAAAAGTTATTTGAGAAGATTGGACACCGATAGAGATAATTCGGCGTTCTGAATAGAAGTCTAAAGCCCCGACTGAGTGAAGCGATTCGTTTTTGTGCCCTTACCAAATTTTTGCTCGTGTTAGCGTGCTTTGACTTCTTGGCATGAAAAACGTATTATGATATAACAAACGTTTTTCAGTTTTCTGAAAAGAAAGCTTGAAATAAGATTGTAATATTGTCGCCCCATAAGAAAGGAAAGGGAAACGAACTTAAGCATTTACCTTTCTGGCACTACTTTTTTAGATGCACATATTTAGGAGAGAGCACTTCGTTTGCGCTGCGGTGAGTGATTCAGGAACCTGCGTCACGGAGACTATGCTAACCTCAATGCAATGCGGTTCTCAGTGTTCACGCTTTATACTTCAAGTAACAACGAAATGTCCCGCTATCGACGTTGTGCCGACCTCCTTATGTGAGTTATTCGGACGTTTGTACGTTGCAATATTAAATTGTTTACACTCTGAATTAATAAATATTTTACCTTTCCAAAATACCAAGGCTCTTTTTTACCTTCCAATAAACTAACTAAATAAAAAAAACGAAAATTAAAAAAAAAATTAAACAGTGAATGCATATACACATTATCCAGCTTACTATTCCACCTAAATACTACCCGTATCTAGGAAGATACTATGACGAGGCACGCACTTTTGAATGCTCATCAAGAAAAAATACTACAACGCTTTGGTTCTCGGTCATTATATATCACGACTTCAACAGGATTATCATTCGCCGCAGACGCTCCTCCTGGAGCTCTATCATCAAGGCCTCTTCCTTCCTTCCCAAATCTTCATGAAGATTTCTTTATACACATTAGAGGTCTGTGGCGAATGGCGGTCTTGCTGACTCGCGATCGAATCACTGAGAAGCTTCGTGTCAACATTTTTTGGCGAGGACAATCAAAAGTTTGTGTCAGCTTTAAACAACTGCCTTAATCTGTGCGTTGTATGTGTGAAGACGTAGGAAAAATATGTATTTAAGTTCTTTGTATACTAAAAGTTTTCGAGCGCAGCTCTTAGGCGCCCGTTCTTGCATATAGCGTCGTCGGCGCCGGCGTCGGCTTCGGTGTCGTCGTTGCTGCCGGCGACAGCGTCGGCACAACCGCCATAGGCGGAAACGGGCGCCTAATGCCCCATAATCCAACACTGCGCGCGTTGGGTTATTCACGGACCTATGCACAAATTCATTTCCCCGCTATATTTAGCGTAAAAACTGAATTGGTGTGTAGGTCGGGTGCCTCCCATAATGCAACATTGCGCTCGTTGTATTGTGAGACGTCACAGACCCATAAACAAATTCGATTCCCACTAAATTTAGTGTAGAAACTGAATTTGTGCGTAAGTCGGTGGCGTCCCATAATGCAACACTCCGCTTTGCGTTAGGAGACGTCACGGACCTGATACTATGGTGCCTGGAGCGCGTCTCCCAGTGGTGCGTTTAGCGTCCTATCCCGCCCATGCATCAAGAGTGGTCCCGAAGTGGCAACAAATGGCGTCACAGAAGCCGGAGTGTCATGCTGTTGCCTGTCGCAATCCTGGCGGTTGGTCGTAGAAATGCTGGCGAAAAGCACGAGCGAACGCGAGTGACGCTGTCGTCGCGGCGTCCCAGGCATCCGAACTTCCTGCTGCTGTAGCTTCCGTGGACTGTCGAAGTGAAGAGCGACCTGCAGCAGAACAGGCGTCTGCTACATCCACCGCAGCTGCGGGGACACCGCCAGGGTCGCGACCGGCGACAGCATGACACTTCTATGACGTCACCAGGCGGAAATCGAGGGACCACTTTTTTGGACGCGGTAAACACACCAGTCGGAGACGCGTTCCAGGCACCATACCTATACACCAGTGAACTTCCCCGCTAAATTTAGCGGACAAACCGAATCGGTGTGTAGGTGAGTGACGCCCCATAATGCCACACTGTGCGCGTTACATTGTGGGACTCCACAGGGCACGGCTTTACGAAATACGGCTTTACGCCTCTCGCCGTACCCAATATCTGTACAGTGGGTGTTTTTAATTAAGCTTTACAGATTTGATTTTAAAAAGTCGTGAAAGTTGCACTTATGTGAGTTAGTGCAGGTGAGTTATACAACCAGAAGGACATTACGCGGGTTGGTTAATTTCTGCGATAAGTCGGCTAATCATTCAAGTTCAATTATTAACTTTTAATTCAGTGAAAATAGACATATGGTTCCCATTAGAATTTTACTGCGCGTCATCAAAAACCACTAAATCAACTCCTTTTTAGAGCGACTTGAAGCTCGTGGTGAAACTCGAGGGCCGCGCCAAAGTTTATTACTCGTAAAGCAGGTGCAGCATTAGCAGTGGCATAGCAGCGCATCGCGTTCCGCCACTGTGTTCATTGAGTTCATTGAGGTTTTTAACGGACTAAGGAAGGATCTATCAGGTTCCGAAACCTTTCCTGCCTATTCCTCGATCACCACAAAATACCTATTCCTTTAAGGGCATATTTTGGTTTGAATTTTATTACTCGCAAGTGCCTGTTCTCTCCCAGGTAAGCTGCTCTCTTTATATATATATATACTTATTATATATATATATATATATATATATATATATATATATATATATATATATATATATATATATTATATATATATTATATATATATGATATATATATATATATATATATATATATGTGTGTGTGTGTGTGTATATATACCAGAGTTGTTTACGTTTCACACACCCGGGTCACGTCACGTGGCATATCACGTATCCAAACTGCCCTAGTGCACAACAATGCTACGCTCTGCTCACCCCACGTCCGCTCGAAGCAGACGTCACGATCCATCGGAGCCCACCGAAGGCCATGTCAGTTTCCCAGTGACCATCGAAAGGAAGCGCCCTCACGTTCACAAAGCTGAACCGGGTCGAATGGCCCGGTACAGGACGAAAGGCGAAACGGAGCACAGTCGACAAGAAACCATTACGCTCAGTAACGCGAAAAAACAAATTATATAAACAAAAGGAAAAAAAGCGCCAAAGTAAGACAAGTAAACGCTCGGCCAACGCGTATAATCCCCGTGCTTAAAAAATTAAAAAAACGCACAGTTAATAGTGTAAAAGACAGTGAAAGGACATTCAAAACAGAGCAACAGGTGGCAAATGGCTTTTGAAGGTGATGGCCCGTTGATTCGTCAACAATAAGCCGACCACGAGTAATGATACAACGCCTTGTTTGTGTACGTTCTTGTTCTTCGTGTCTTTCAGATGGTTTTAATTTTTAATCAGTAAATACCAACTCGAAAAAAAACTTCTACGTTAGTCAAACACACAATGAATTGAACTAATAGGACTGAATTAGCTGCAGTCACCTCGTTAGAGGTGGATCGAGGGTGACTACTGTATGCATAGATGACATTATGCCGGGATGTTCATTGACCCCGGCCCGAATTGAATTTGATTTGTAAATAAGATAGGATTCTCTCTGCTCGCGACCACAGTTGCTTTTGAAATTAGATTGTAAAAATGCTCCCTAAAGCATTTCTCGAGTTGGTAAGGATAACTATTTGACATTGCGAAACAACATCAACCGCAGTCAAACAAGCTGAGCGTAATTTATTAATGTAATTTAGCTGAGCACGGCGTATACGGTGCACTCATCAGCTTGCCGTCCGAGGTATATAGTCGCGCCACTCGGCCGGCGTCGACGATCGCGTTGATCAAAGGAGGATCGGACACAAGGAACATGGTTAAAAAAAAAAAAAACCATGTTCAATTATTACCAACTCGCCCAACTAACGACATTACTACAATAACACACAAGGAACATTTATACTGAAATTGATTATGAATGTAACATCTAGAATACACTAAGTTTGTCCCTGTGTGTGCACCCTCCTTTACTCACGCGACCGTCGACGTCGGCCGAAACGTTGTTTCTGTGTGAATAAGCCTTCAGGGGAGACTCGCGTCCCTGCGCCAGACGTCCAAGCGTGACATGTGAGGACAAGCTCCGTCCACCGCATCGCAGCCTACTGAAGTACCGCTGTCCGCAGTGAAGGTGTGCCACACTGATTGCTTTAAAGTTTGAAGCATGTTGAGCTCTAACCGGTACGCGCCCGGAAACGAGAAAGACAGGAAGCAGTTCTACGCACGCCCAAGCAAAGAGAATATACTCGGGTGTCTGCGTCTCAGATGGCTTCATTCCAGCTGTCGCTGTTCACCATCTTACGCAGAAACCTTACAAATGTTTTATAAGTTTGTGCTCACGATGTAATGAAGTATACATGTGAGATCTTATTTCAGGCACAAAGTTGGGGTCGAATTTGGATTATTTATAAAAAAAGATTTCTGTTGGTGCAACTGCGCGCACCGCAAGTTGCACACATTTTTGTCCTCTTGTATTTAGCAATTGAAACGTCTAGGGCAGAAACTGACCTTTTCCAACCTATCGGAGGCAGCAGGCCCGACTCCTTCGCATTTCCCTACATCTTAAGCTACTGAATATAACTTTTTGGTGACACTCTAAGAATAAGCTCTTATTAGGCTAACTGAATTTAAGAAATGTATTGTATTAAACAGCATATTTGAAAAAAATGTCAAACTATCTTTTCTACAATATTTGACGCAGTTTAGCAAGGTCTTTGCCCTGGCCTGACCATACTTCTAAATTTAGTGATTACAGAAAGTTAATTATTCAAAATCTTTGACACCATAATTATACGAACGTCAAAGTTTAAGAATTTTCATATTAAACAAAATTAGCTTTTTATGTGCGACGTGTAGTTTCTGAGCAACGATTTAGCCGGCGTTTTCATGGCGCAGCCTGTATCGTATAGCCATGAACCTGTAGATCCTGGCAAGTGGAAAGTCTCAGGTCCCCTTCCTGGTTGCGTCAAAATTTACTGTTTTTTAACCACTCTTCAAATTGCCGCCAGAGCTACAGGGTCTATTCATATGACGTCAGACTGCTTTTTATTGTCGAGTAACTACACACAAGCATGGCCGCCGAAAGCAAATGCGGTTATATAATTGGCGAATTTGTTTTGCTTTATTTTGTTTTCTGCAGAGTTTACGAATAAACGTTAAGTTAGCGGCCATGTTTGTGGTCGATGACTCAGCATCTGAATAGACTCCAATGTCCTGCAAGCTACTTTCTTAAAAGAACCTGCTGTTTGCTAAATTTTAAAACGTAATTAGGATACAAGACCTGTTCTGTCTCCCTTATTTTCTTATAATAAAATGCTGAAAGTTTTTAATCGGAGCAGCATCATGCCTTGACGACAGAGGTAACTGGCCTTTGGACGTGCCAGGGAGACCCGTCTTATGACATGAAGCTCCGCAGACTGCAACACATTTGGCTCAGAGACCGCACCTGCAACTGTGGCGGGTCCTAATTCACCAAGTGTGTCAAGTGAAAGCAACGGCCATGCTTCCACCAATGTTTCAGCAATTGTCACAAGTTTTCATATACTTTACTATTTTAATGTTTGAAAGTGCTATTTATTAGAACGAAGCACCACCTGTATCTTACGCTGTGCATCTAATTTAAAGAAATAAATGGATCGTTTACCTGCGGACCCACTGTTCATTTAAATGTTTAGAATTCATCGGCCTCGCCCTCGAAACAATTCCTGTATATTTACTTTCCTCTAGAGCACTCGGAAAGTCAATCGCTAAATTATACAAATTGAGCTTGGTAACGATTTTCTAATATATTTTGCGACCTAAGAGTAAAGTTGCGACGTGACTTCGCATAAAAAGACGTCAGGCTCAGTACCAAGTCACAGCTTCGATTTTACGCATACATTTTCCTGTACTTCTCATTCTCCTGGCTTTCTTCATGGATCACAGTCCTGGACGCCTCCGAGGATACTCTGCGGGGAAGTACACGATGGGACATTTTTATAGCCAGCGAAGAAAACCGGGCCACCTAGGAAACAGGCCAGCTAAAAAACGGGGCCCGCTAAGAAAACGGAGCCACGCTAGAAAACTCGAAAACGGGCCCGCTAGAAAACGGGCCAGCTAGAAAACAGGCCAGCTAGAAAACGGGCCAGCTAAAAAATGGGCCGTGCAAGATCCGACTTGTCGCGGCAAATTTTTGGGGCCACCTAAAAAAGGGACGGCAAAACGTACTGGCAATTTGTAGCGGCCTGAAAGCCTAAGCGTATCAAGTTGGATCTAACATTTGTCACGGCTTCTAGGTGGCTCCCTAGGTGGCCCCAGATTAAGAGTGTACCGATTCGGTGTTGGGAAGCCGTCATGTAGCACTGCTTTGCTCTGTCGCAAACTGTTCAGACATTTGTGGAGGGCCAGAAAAGCATTTGCTTGCGATTTCAGCTAAAGCTTCAGATAACTGGCAAACCAGGATTGTAAAGCCAAGGTGGGTATGTGTCGTTACCCTGAAGCACTGACTTATTTAGTGACACTTGGTATACTTACTACAACCGCGGCTCGTGCATGATTATGAGGATTATGACTCTGTTCATACAAGCTCGCGTCCAAAGGCTGTAGTTTGTGGAGCGAGACTTAATAACGAAATTCGCTCTACAAATATATATATACACAACACCGCCGCGTATTCGGCGGCGCCAAACATCATACGACAACAAGGTTGATAGCTGGGCTAGGTGGTAATCGCTGTACATACTGGAATAAAACAGCGCAATAATCTTTGCGCTGTTTTATTTCATTATGTCATATCATACGTACAAACAGAGCGACAAGCTCCGCCAGAAGCCGATACATTATGTCAAGGTGTCAGTTGCGTGAATGACTCCATTTACACTCAAAGGACGCAACTGCAAACTTTGACACCCCAGTTGCACTATACCAACGCACAACACCATCAGCAAGTAAGGTGTTCATAAAATACGCTCGAATGGTTCGAACGAGGTTCCAACTTCAACCATAGAGTCATCATAATGTACGTTAGAGGTTCAACTGGTGTTAATGTCTCTGGGACTTCAGGTTTCAAATTGAACCAAACAGCAAGCAGTCCCCTTTTCCGGTGCTACCGGTGCGAGGAAAGTGTGTGCACTTGGTCTCGTCGCCGAAAAATAACAGGAATCAACTCTGTTACTTCTGGTCGTAACGACTAGTAAGAGCACTTTATTAACATTAGAAAAATAAAATTGCACTTGTTTTTTGTTTTTTTTATCAGTGAGCGATGTTTAATTTTTTAATATCCCGGGTCCTGTCCTATGTTCCGCGACAATTAAAAAAAAGCGTAGAACTTGTTCAAGGAGCGCTAACATTTTGATGACGCTAATATTGTCTATCTGTGATACATATGCCACTAAAGCGATCACCATTTACGAGCGGTTAAAAGGTTTTAATGGTGTGCTGAATTTACCGCTTGATAAGAGTTTTCTGGCTTTTCCCGCTTTATAAGTTTTGAGCATGCAGATATAAGTTTTTAACGCGAGAACAAACTTAACCTTTGTACCCATACTTGAGCAGCAGAGCGGCAGAGTGAATAAAACGGATGTTTTTGATTGAAGATTGCTCTCATTACTTGGCTTTACTTTATTTTGATCGTCTACGCACAGAGCTATGCTGACTCAGTGTTAGTGCGTAGTCCTGACGTTTAACTTTCGAGATGCTCTTAGATACTTTGGCACGTTAAGCCC
>JAZHYW010017905.1:0-16383 GCA_037355805.1 Ixodes ricinus
CTGCGGCCGGACGGTGGAAGCCGATCGCCACAAGCATTGGAGAAGAGCACATCGCTGCCGGTATTGTTGAGGAATTCGAGGCACGAAGAAGAACCCGTTCCGCTTCGGGACAGTCCATGACAGCTCCTTCAGCAACCATTTTTCAATCAAAAATGTCTTTAATGTGACCTTCTTGCGTCGTGCTGACACCAGAAGAGAGCCGTCCTCTCTGAGGGTGATTGTGCCTGGCCCTCGCCCTCCCAGGATCAGAAGGGCGCACACGACGCCTTCAAAAAATAAGGAAATTGATGAACCCGACCAAGAGGCTGTACGGAGTTTGATGTGTTGCAGCTTCTCGACATCAATGTAGTTCTGGTGATTTATCGCCACCGCTTCGTCCAGGCTCACCTTGCGCCGGGGTATTCGCATCTTGGTCTTCATCTTTCCTCTGCTTTGCGGCTCCGGGCTTCCGAGTTTCGCAGACGCCTCCCGTTTCCAGGATGCGCGTTTGGGTGGGGGTTTTGTGCTCAAGTATTTTCGGAGCATTTGGTAGGATTGTGGGTACTGCGTCGCTTGTTAGCGTCGGTACCTCGCGCGTAGGAATCCCCACCTGCTGGCCATCCACGACGTGCACATAATCCCGAAGATTCCAGTGATCCTCGAAGTGCAGCTCACAGGCCGCAGTACATTTGTCGTCAAAGGGCTCGTCACTGCGGTGGGAGACTCTTCTGCCACTGTGGCTCCTGACGCGCTTCATCTTGGGGGCACGCTGAACAAAGACAGTCTCTTTTCTGGCTGCGACGGCCTGCATAGCCGCTGCGACGACCCGGCGCAAAACAATGGCGGTGCCTCCTTCGGCAGTGCCACCAAGACGCAAATTCCAGCCCACGAGAACACAAATCGGTGATGTGTATGCTATACAAAAGAAAGACGGTTGTGCCATCAAAACTTCAGCCTCAAAAGGAGAAAAATCCGCCTCTACCGCCGCAGCCACAGGCAGAACGCTACGCCGACAACGCGGAGACCGCTCCGGCAACCCAAGCCCACCTCGATTGCCGCTCCGCCACGCTGGCTTCCACACGACAGCGGCTCTCCCAAGCGCATGCTGGCGGAGCTGGGGGCTTGCCCACTCATACTCCTTTGTATACTTTGTTTCTTACATGGCGATAACGCTGCAGGCGAGTACTGGCGTAGTGCGCATGAAAGGGCTGCACACAAAAAGGTGTCCTCCGCGTGCTTCGTGGACAGGCAGTACAAGGCGTGCTGCTGTGGCGATACCGACATCTCGGCGGCGGTAGATATAAAACACTTCAAGCGGAAAGTTTTTTTCTTATTTCCTTTTTTTTAAATTTCCTTTTGTGCAAGATTGTGCGCATTGCGGAAGTGCATATTTAAATTCTTCTTTCTTGTTTATTTATAGACGGCCTACAGGGCTGGTTTCCGCTTGAACCCGCGCGCGCACCAGTGAAAACGGAAGAACGGTCGATATCCAGGGCGCGTCTCTACTTAAAGCCGTTTATTTACAAGGTAGCGTAAAAATTAGAGAGTACCTCGAGAGTGCGGTGGACGGGCCTTTGTGTAACGAATACTGGGATTGAGGGACCAGACTTCCATCGGTCAGACGGCTTGGCATTCCCTCGCGCGATGTGACTTCATAAAAGCCTTCCTTCAGAAGTCGGAATGCCCTTGCCGGTGTATGGCAATCATCGAGACGGGCAGTATCGCTGCTACCTGGTGCCGGCGCCCGCGCATGAACCGGAGAGTGTTTCACAGCAGACGCGTACACACAACACACGGCACCCGAGGTCAGGATTGAGAGTTGTTTCCTTTTCGAGGAAAGCAGGGGCATCGGAATACAGCCACGTGGGCATGTGCGTCGTCCGCCCAGCCGACCAAGGTTAAGGTGCCTCAGGCAGACGGAGCCGACAAGGCTACGGTCCCGCAGGCAGGCAGAAAGAAACCAGACGCGTCGGAGTGCACAGCGACGGAGCATCGTCACGGCCAGCCGACCAAAGTTAAGGTCCTGCAAGCCAGTGAGCGGAGCCGTAGAAACGGTCTTCATCACCAACACGGTTCTCTTCTTGAGGCTTGTCGCCCCTGAAGCCATAAGGCCGATTTACCAACTCCAGACGCGAGCAGAAGGCAGTTCCAGTGATGTGATTGGCCTAAGCCGTTTTGGAGCACCTTTCCGGAGCAGCCAAACAGTGTTTTGGAGCAGCAAAAGGGACTTTGGAGCAGGTAGAGATGTTTTGGCAGCAATGTGGCTTTTGAGAAGCTAAAATAGTGTTTCGGAGCAGCAAAAGTGGCTTTTGGAGCGGATATTCTTAGGGAAAAAAATAATATTCGTTTAATGTGCTGGACAAACAGAAGGACACCTTTTGCTCACCGCAGTAAACAAATTACAATCAAGTGAGACCACCTGGAGTCTTTCAACATGTAACTGAAATGCCAATGACATGAAACATTTTGCAAAGCTTGAGAAAAAAGATACATATATATGTACCCGCTATTGGTAAATAAGAACCAAACTGCATCTATTAAAATTTATTTTAAAATGACTCAGCTTAGTATTAAATGTCACAGCATTGGGTTGACTAGTTGTATAATAAATAGAAGCAGTCTCTAACTGTTGATACACATGACCACTGCAGTGCAATGCGAAATTGTCCCGCGAGCGGAGATAGCTGTTCGATCGAAACCATGCCACTCCGCTCCGTCGCCAACTGGTTCCCAAAATTGTACACAAAATGTCACTGTCCAGAATACGACAAAAAATGACCTCACATCTCCACGTGGTGAATGATGTTGATTGGGGCGAAGCTCGGGTGGTGCTGATGATACTGATTTTGGTCACTAGGTATTGCTGCTTGCTGTCGGCGTTGACGCTTTGCCGCCGCTTCCCGAGCTCTCAACTCCGGGTCCGCTTGGCGTTTTTGACGCTGTGCAGCAGCTTCTCGCGCCCTGGTCTCCGGAGCAGCTTGCTGTCTACGTAGACGCCGAGGCGCTGCATGCCGAGCTTTTCGGTCCTTTTCATTCATGGCAGTAAGAGAATGTGTGGTTTTCTTCTTTTCTTTTTTTAAGCAGACAGATGGGATGGCATCTCAGAACCCCTCACTCTTTTTTTTCTCTTTTTTCTTTTTTCCATAATTTTTTTCATCTTTTTTTTTCAATTTTTTTTGCCCTACACTAGCATCGTGAGCATGTGCTCACATGCTCGTGAGCACGTGATCTCACGAGCAGAAGCACGAGCGCCCGACGCCGGCCTACGGCGGACGGACATACAGGACATGGCTATGCCTCTAAGGAGCTTCACCCCTAAAAACAGCCCAGCCGCACGTGCTTGCCAGAGCGGCTGGTGAGTACAAGCTAAACACACAGAAAAACAAAGAACCTGAGCACATCGATGTAAGACATCACGAGCCAGGGTCAAATAGTTCTTGGAGCGCTTTGTGCAACGACTGAACTCGAGACAAACAAGGCGCGCTGTAGCGAGTTCAGCACAACAGTCATTGCCTTCCTTGCTTTAGCTCACTTCTCTTCACCAACTCTTTCGCGGCAGATTTTTCACGTACCGGGGCCCTTCTCGAAAGAAAGCTTCCCCAATAGAAACCTAGTTAAACAGTACTTCGACACAGCAGTCTTTGATCTAGAGGGATTTTTGTAATAGCGTATTAAGCAAGAACAGGAATGTTGATGAACATTAGTGCGGTCCTTACGTTTCATGATTAAAGAGTCTACCTTCTTGTTCTTGTCCGTGTCCTTGCGCTGTTTTAATCCTTAATCATGAAATGCCAACCAGTTCAAGCTTCTACCTTACGTTTCAGTTTATAAAGCGCCATATCCAGCGGCGTAGACTTTCCCTTTTCCCGGGGGGGGAGGCACGTGCTTTTCCGCGCAATCTTTTCTACACTGCCAATTATCAGCAGTTTATATTAAGGGGGTACATTTTACAGCGTATTTATATCGCCATGTGTCCGTAGCTGTGTGCGTTATTTTGTTTACATGCCACTACCTAGAAGCCTCGTTACATGGCACGTAAACAGCGTCTCGGTGAGGACTCATGGCCCCGGGGGGGGGGTCTCTGCCACCCCTGGATCTTACCATAGGGGCGAGCTCCGATGCACCCCTTTAGTCTACGCCTATGGCCATATCTGCAGCGACGTGGCGGCGGCAACACTCGACGTCGCGCGACCACGCCGACTGGCAGGCAGGGACCAAGCCTTTATCTCTGCCCCCCCCCCGCGGAAACTTTCCGCCGAAACAAAATAAAGAAATAAAAATAGTTTTCCCACGGCCGTTGCTTTCAGGGCAAGTGCTTCAGCTCGTAAAGTAACTCCCGTCGCGCAAAAACGTGGTTTCGTTTCACAGCATGATGACATGGCTGGTATTTAGCACACTAGTGTCGGAGCGCCCGCACATGCCCGCGTCTGTCGTTGAAAATGTTTTGAAAAGACGCGAGACAACGAGAGAGCGCGAAACGAGAGACGGCGGGAAAACCGTGCAGGGGGGACCGGATGAGCGATTGATGCAGGGTACTTTGTGTAGAGCGAGCCGCTTGCGCCACCTAGCTCGCGTGTGCTCATTACAATACACAGTTTAGTTTCGGTTTTGAAAGGCGGGCAAAATTGATTCTTTGGCCCAGGCTTAGCGCAGATTACCTATATCTTGGCAAAATGTAGCAGGATGTAGCAGGGTTAGCCCCTTGGCACAGTTTGGCGCAATTGGCGCAGCAATCACATCACTGCAGTTCACAACACGGTCCGCGATGCTCGAAACTTTCACGTTGCGAGGCCTTCGCTTCGGGGACGCCACCTTGCCAGATAGACGCTGCGCCTCGCATTCGCGACAGGTATACCGCCCACACTCCGGTGTCTTTGCTGACCGTCTCCAGGGCTTCACGGACCGATGTTTCCGGGAAACGCGTTCTTGAAGTCGCGTACACGTTAGGCGACTACCTGCTTGCACTCTTTCGAGATCTTCGCACAACGAATCCTCGAAATTATCCGAGCAGGAGAGGAAAGCTTCCTGCGTAAGACGCCATCTTATCAAAACCGGCGAGGCAGGGCAGCCGCACAACCCGAAACCCGGAAGCGGCTGCCGCACGGACGAAAACGGAAAACAATTTATAGTAGTTTACATTATATTTTTTCCTTTATTGAAAAAAATCAATATTCGGTCGAAATCATAATGCCATTATCAGTTACTAGCTCCGAAGATGCACATTTTTCGACTTTTTGGTTTTCTGCTGAGGCAGCGCTATTTTATGGGGCGAACGTAGGTGGTCGGCAGTGCAAACCGGTGCGCTAGCTTTGACTGCATTGCACGCTATGTGTGAAACGGAGTAGTGTAGTACACTCTAACGTTGCGCCGCGTTCCCTTTCCCTCATCTCCCCCCCCCCTGATTCACGGTAGCAGATAGAGCTGACGGTTCTGTGGACCTAGGATAGATGGTGCCACTAAAACTCCATATAATAAACGTTTTGTCGATGATACGAGGATTTTGACGCATTTATATATATGTTAGAAATATAAGATTTATAGAAAAGTTACCTTTAATCGAGCAGGTATTCGCACAACTTTCTATCTTTCTACAAGACCTCACATTGACGTCATGCCGCGTGGTTTTCATGGCCGCCGCTCCCGGCTGCAGGTCGGGGAATATTCTAATTTTCGCCTCGCGATTACGCGGTGGAATCGCAACATTTCGAAAGAAGGAGGTGTGTTTGCTGTCATTTGTGACAAGATAAACAATGTCAAAAGTAGAATATGCCAGTTCTTTTAACGTTAAAATCGTTGCAACAACTCCTTTAAAGAACAACAACAACATCAACAACGACAACAACAACAACAAGACAGGCGAAAAGGAAGAGACAAAACACAACGAAGTCTCAAAACAGCTGCAAAATTTATTCACAATAACAGCCTCTCATATAGACGGATATTCACACTGCCTTGAAAACGACAACCGTCAGCCCCAGAAAAAAAAAACCGACTTAACACAAAAGTTGACAAAAAAAAACCTTTGTACAGATATGAAGGCCCATGTCCCGTTGTCACAACCAAGAAAACAATCGAGAGAGAGTTCTCCGGGTGCGACGTTGTTAAAGGGCCGACTACTGACCGAGCGATAGCTCCACGCTCTGGTAGAGAGTCTGACTAATAAAGAGAGACGGAGACGTAGCTCGATAACACGAAGCTTTAATTTATTGGTAGGCAGAAAGCTAATTACGATACATACACTCTACACAAATAGCTTCTGTAATATAGGGAGAACGCTTACAGAAACAGAGTCTACAAATCAAGGTTTACAAAGGCTTATACAGGTACTAATGAAGATGTTACGATTGACTGAATCAAAAGATGCTAATTAAAGAAGTAACAGCGAGTGCTGAAAATCTCATCTGACGAGTCGATGGGTGACGTCTCCCTGCGCAATCCGTCCAAGGTAGAGGAAGTTCCGGCGGTCGGCTGGCTCACTATGGGCGGGGCCCCCTGGCCTCGCACCCACTTCTTCAGCTGACACGCTCACACACAGCGGAACTCCGTCCTGTAGTTGGCGAAAGGCCGTCGACAGTGGTCTCGTCGCCCCACTCGACAACGCGATGCGTCCGTTCGCCTCAAGTCTCTTCTCGCACTGCTCTTTTTTCCTCACACTCAAACCGAGGTTCGCGCACCAAGCGGAGGAATTCCCCTCTCCTGACGGTCATTGCCCTGCGGATCTGCCCTTTGGCCCTGAAAGCAGTCTGCCTTCTAAGCCCAAACATTCCCTGCCGTTTAAGTAACGCAACTCCGCTAGGTTCAAAGACCTCATGTCATATTGTTGTGTTTGGTTTCTTTTTGGGCACAGTTACGAGACAGCATGTTTCGCAATATTTATGCCTATGGCCGGCACAGACACGGCCGTCTGCGGCCCATGGCCTCGGGAGTAACCCTGAGCCTACGGCAACAGTCAAGAACCGAGGGGGCTACACGCGTTAGCTCACCGAGCCCGGGTGGGCGAGGTGAGGGAAAGGGAACCACCGAGCGAAGTGCCGAAAAACACTTCCCGCACGCGTCGGATAATTCGAAGATTGGGGAAGACTCCGGGAGACCAGGCGGCCGCTGCGTCGGCAGACCCTCGCTCCCCAGCCTTTGCATATTACCCTTGCCGTTTTATGTGACAGAACCCCCACTTTAAGATATTCACTAGTTAATATTGAAGAATGCACACAAAACGGCATACACAAGCCAGGTACATGCAAGAATAATCAATATAGCCCAAAATGCTAACCAAACACAGCACCGGACAAATCCACGCTACAACAAGATAAAAAGTAATAAAGCACTCAAAGCTCGGAACCATTCTTGAACCGGACCCAGGTAGCACGCCAGAGGAATGCCCAACTTGGGCAAAGGTCTGGCAAACATAAGGGCCCAACTTTGGCGCAGTTAGGTTTTTGCACCATGGCAATCATCAGTGCCAAAGTACGGTGCCTAACTATAGCCTTAGTTGGGCGATCCTAGGGCATGCCAAAGTTTGGCTCTTCTCTGGTACGCCAGAGGAGTGCCAAAGTAGGTGCCATACTTGAGCCATAACTGCCAGAGAGCAACGCCGAATTTGGGTATTTCAGACATGCCAAAGTTTGGCGTTGCTCTGGTCTACCAGAGGAGCGCCAAAGTTGGTGCCATACTTCAGCCATAACTGCCATAGTAAATCCTAATCTGGGAATTCGGGGCATGCCAAGGTTTGGCGTTTCTCTGGTCCGCCAGAGGAGCGCCAAAGTTGGTGCCATACTTAAGCCATAACTGCCAAAGCAACGCCGAATTTCGGTATTTCAGACATGCCAAGTTTGGCTTTTCTCTGGTCCACCACAGTTCTGCCAAAGTAAGTGCCAGACTTTAACCCTAACTGCCAAAGCAACGCCTAATTCAGGTATTTTGGCTACGCTGAGTTTTGCTTTTCTCTTGTCCGCCACAGTTGTGCCAAAGTTGGTGCCATACTCGGGCCATAACTGCCAAAGCAACGCCTAATCTGGATATTTCGGACATGCCAAGTTTGGCTTTCTCTGGTGCGCTACAGATTCTGCCAAAGTAAGTGCCAGACTTGAGCCATAACTGCCGCAGTAAATCTTAATTTGGCGATTCGGGGCATGCCGAAGTTTGGCTCTTCTTTGGCTACCCCTGAAGTGCCAAATAAGTGCCAAAGAAAGCCGAGAGGCCTGCCGAAGTTTGGAATATCCTTGGTGTGTCATAAAATTGCTCTTTCACGCGCCCAAGACGAGAATTAAAATAAATAAGCGTTGGAAACACGATGGTCAGATGTCATCACCTCCGTTCCCAAGCAGCACGGCAATACTTGCAGTATCGTGCCAGTACCGCCGAAAGCCGGTTCCAATATCGCTCAAAGATCCAGTTTGGCACCACCGTTTGATATCCGGCAGGTACTGCCGCTCAGCCGTTTTGCCCCGGCCTGGCGTTCGCGCAATATTGTGCGAATACTCTACGATGCGTCTTCTCCGTATTGGCCGAACGTCGTGCAAATATGTGTACGTTGCATATCATTTGTTGCGTATCAAATCACATATACGGACAAACAAAATGTTTTCGATCGCTCCCAGAAATTTATTAAACCACTATCATTACACAAAGTGTATTCTCGACATATTTTCAAAGGTCACACTTCTCTGTAAAACGAAAAGCAAATTATAAAATAAAATTAACACTGTCCTCATGCCTAGCAAAATTCATCACACATAAACCGCGGAGATTGAGAGGAAAGCAGGGCTACTATCAGAAGCATGCTTGCAGTGTACTTACCTAATAAAAGAGCGATATCATGTAATCCTTGATAGATGCATAATCCAACTCAGGCTACCACACAAACACACTCGAGAAAAAAGGCTGCGCACTTTCAACTGACGTCTCGTCGTCGGCGAAGAGCAGTTTTTGCCGAAGCGTGTCCAACAAACACATCACAAAAATTCCACTGAACTCCGGTGAAAAAAATGGCTGTTACCAAAAATTGGCATGGACGTATTTTGGCCGTTTACGACGACAAAACACGGCCGCGTCTCCAACGCACGAAAGCAACAGAACACTGAAGAGCGCATTTCGAAAACCGGACCTACGTGGCCCGCCCATTTCTATAACTAGGCAAACGGTGAAAACAACAGCCCAGAGATCCCATCAGCGTGACAGAGAGAGTCACGTGAAAAACATATTTGTCCAAACGTTTTAGTTCTACGCTTCCTACGCAGAGAGGTCACTCACGAAGAGCACAAAAGCAGGTGGGGAGGATTTCAAAAGGCGAGGTCGAAGGGGCGACAACAACCCAGCTAAGCTCCTCGGCATTTTCGACGGTATAGAAAAAAAAAAAAAAAAAAACAAAGACAATTTGTAGAAAAAAAACTGCTGTACAGCCAAAGCTATAGGGGAGAGAGTGTATCCCGTCCTGTTCTACAGTAGGAAAAATAAGGGACGGGAGAGTCCCAGCCGTTCTTTGGAAAGAAATGGAACGGAATGAGAGGAAAGGCCACTTCTGGCGGTGACCTTCTCGCCTTGCCATAGTCTGTCAGCGTTCGGCTTCCATTGTGGGCCTCAGAAAGATAATCTTTCTTGAGAGCGAAATGGAAGGGGTACTTATGTTTCGCTAGGCTTGTCGCCACCCGATAGGCTTCAATGTATTTCTCTCCCGACTCGCTCACAGTGACCTCCCATGGCTGTCGTGCCGGCCAAATTAGGAGGCAAGCCGGGACATTTCCTCCCGTGCATGACGATCGGGTGCTGAGAATCCGAAGCAGCTCTTTCGGCATCCATTTGATGTTCTCGGAGCCGATCGTTGAGGCATCGCACCGTTTGCCCGATGTACTGAACCTGGCCCCGTGGGACAGGGGGATCGCTGTACACTTCCTCCGGCTTCCTCTCCTTCCCCCAAGATTTCCCTTTCCCCGATCTCCCACGGAGCAGGGCGGGCATTGAGCTTGAAGCCGAAAATAAATGATGTTGAAGTTGAAAGATTGCCCTGTCTGTATCGTCCGTTATGTGTCTCCACTTTCTAAAATGTTCAAAAAGCACCAACACGCTAAAATAGAACAAGTTCCGGATTTCATTTTAATTCCCCAAGTGTGATGCGGGAGCGGCACCACGGAACCCCGGTCGTTTTCGCTCTTTGTTATCGCTAGGATTTGACAGTGCTCAATCACAATGCAAGACACAAACAGAGCCGCGCTCGCTTTTGGAATGCGCCGCCTAATAATGATATCTGTTGAGGAGACGTACGCACATCGGTCTCGCGCAGCGCTATGCTCGTTGGCAGCACTTTCTGTAAAGGCGCATTCACACCGAGAATGTAAGCAGTCGCGCAATGCGACTAAATCGCATCGCAAAAAAACATAATTAGATGATCACTCTGGCGTGCGCGATGAGCGAGCCCGACACCTTCGTTGGCGAGTCGCTTCTCAAAAACTCTCGCTCCGAACGCCGTTGATTGGTTCAGCCTCTCCGCTAATAGATCGCATCGCAAAAAGTCGGGTCAGCAAGCGAATGCTCAAATCGCGTCGCTTTTTGCCCGCGCTGGTCGCTTTTGCGATGAAAGTTATCGCGCGACTAGATCGGATCGTCGGTGTGAACGCGCCATAATGTCGAACCAGTCTCACGGCACGTCGATTTTGGCGTGTGTACCTACGCGCGAGTAAAACATCCGGCACAATTTGCGTTTGCAAAGCCTGGTCCAGCCGCGTCAAAACGTTCAGCCAACTTTGGACTGGAGAAACCAGAAGACACCGAAAATAAGTTAAAGTGGCCAGCCGAATGAAACTTGGATTTCTGTTTAATTAAAATGAAGACCACCCGCGTACATCAAATACCTCATCAGCCAAACTCCAAGGCTGTAAGCCTAGTTCTGGCACTTGTTTGGCAACTTTGGCCCGTAGCTGCCAGATCACAGCCGAACTATCGTGAAGCGAAGCCTAACTTTGGCACTTGTTTGGCGACTTTGGCCCGTAGCTGCCAGAGGACAGCCGAACTATCGGGAAGCGAAGCCCTAACTTTGGCACTTGTTTGGCGACTTGGGCCCAAAGACGCCAGATGTCAACCAAACTACAAGGTAGTAAGCCTAACTCTGGCACATCTGTGGCGATTTTGGCCCGAAGGTGCCGGATGACAGCCGAACTATCAAAAAGTGAAGCCTAACTTTGGCATTTGTGTGGCGATTTTGGCCCAAAAATACCAAATGTCTGCCGAACTACTGGGCAGTAAGCCTAACTGTGGAATTTGTTCGGCAATTGAAGCCCAAATATGCCAGATTAAAGCCGAACTCCAGGCGAGTGAAGCCTAAGTTTGGCACTTGTTCGGCGAATTAGGGCCAAAATACCCAGACTGTTGCCAAGGGAGGTCAGGTTTGGCTCTACTTTGGCTTCTTCGGCCTTGTCTCAATGCCTAAACTGCCCAGACAAAAGCCAAGTTTTAGCTTATAACTCAGTGCTACTGGGGATGTACACTGAAGTTGCGTCAAAAATAATCAAGCTACTGTGGACATTCCAATGTGCAGGACTGTCAGTATGGTACATGCAACGAAGCGACACATGTGCCCAGTGGTAAGCAGCAACAACACGGATTCGCATATTCATCTTACACTCCCTGGAGCTGTCCGACAGTTCCAGCAAGTCATTGGTCAGTCCCTCACCAAAAAGAAGATATGCATAACTAAGCACGGTACCGATCATCCACGAAGTTTTATCATGGGACACGCATAGAAAATACACACAAAAAACTCAGTTTTGGACTAGAACGTGGTAGACGCTAGCAAACTATATGTATCAAGTCTGACGAAAAGGAAGGTTATATCCCCCTAGCCAAGGCCTCTGAGCAGACCAACTAGGTGCGGGCCTAGCACCGTGGTGATATCGTACTCGGCTTGCACTTCTGACTTCTCAGGGTTAAGCCCACCGTTGGAACGCACGTTTCCCACTCTTGAACGATAGATGACTTACGAATATCGCTGCGTATTGAAATCACAAACTATCTGGACAACGGCATACACTGGATTCTCAAAGGGTCCTGTTCTCCAAACCACTGACATTGACAAAAACGTGCCATGACGCTCCTTACAAATAATTACTACAACATAACAACACAGAGCTCGCACTCAACGCTTATGCAGTGTACCATTCCAAGGCAGCAAATCAAAATCTAACTGCACTAGACTACGCAGGAAATACAACAATCTGTCGGCAACACTCGCCTTAAAAACGGCTCATCTAGAAAATCTCGGATACATCTCGTACGTTTTCCCGTTACAGCAACCTATCCTCCCAATCTTTTTCGGCGTGTGTTCCAGCCGAATCTGGGATTACTTCGTGTCACCGCGTTTGCATCTGACTGCCCGTAGACAGCCCTGTCCAGAACTTCTCGACGGCATGCGCGCCTCGCTTTCGCCCGCGGGTTTTCGCCTGGCGACCAGAAAGGCCTCCCTGAGTCCTCGCGACTCTTCGGCGTTTGTCTGAGCCCGCGTGCGCAAGGCCCCCACTTCGTACGTGGTACAGTCTAACGGGATCTCTCCCTCACCCGTAGTGAGATCAGCTCCTGCCGCTGCGCGCTTCTCTTGTCGCGTTTCGGTGACTTCGTCCGCGCGCCTCTCGATATGAAGTCCGGAAACTTGGGGCTCATCACCTCGACCTTCTGCGCGGTTTCCGAGAGGTCCTCCTTCTCTGACTCTGACGCCTCACCGATTGGTGGGCTCGCACTCTGTGCAGCGGATTCGCGCACCTCACAACTCGCACTACGAGGTGCATTCTGCGCCTTTTCCACGAGATGGGCCTTGTGCTCCACCCGTGTCCTGAGGCGGTCCGACTACCTCACCCGTGGGTGGGTCTTCCGCGTCTCTCGCGGGATCACTTTGATCTAAGCTCTCTTCCTTCTCTGGGAGACTCGTCCGTCAGCTTCAAGGGGCGAGGTCATTGTCGTTCGACACCCGCGCTCCGAGGCATCCTCCTTTCTGCGAGTGGGCCCTGTGCTTCACCGCGTCCTGAGCGCGGCCTGAACTACTCTCACCCGTGGCGTGGGTCCTGCGCATTGCTTCGCAGGATCACATTTAGCTACGCTCACTTGCCTGCTCTGAGGTACCCGTGGTCCTCCGCGTTTCTGGTTTTCAAAAGGCCTATCCACGATTCTAGACGATGGCATTCAGCCTCGCAACGTGCAGTTTCCGCGAACCGTTCCGCTTTTTCTTCCGGCCTTATCGATAACCGTGCTTCAACCGTAAGCCCCATTTCCAGCGCTCTCCTCTCCCATTCTTGGGCTTCCAATTCCCATTCGCGGTCTTCCCGTTTGCTCTCCTTCGCGTTTGCATAATCGATCCTAGTGTACGCGAGTTGCTCTTTAAGCCATTCTATAAAGGACAACCTGTCCAGTCCTAGCAGCTTTCGAGGCGAGATCAAGTCTGCCACCTCCATGTGTAGGCGACAGCACGTTACACCTGAGGGTTTTCCCACAATCCAAAATCTCGCCCTTCTTGCTAAACACTCTTGCTATCATCGATCTCTTTTCTCTCTCCATGGTAGCCTCTCCACCGTGGTCAGTGAGTCCTACCGCGGACGCCAGTTTTTGTCACAACCAAGAAAACAATCGAGAGAGAGTTTCTCCGGGTGCGACGTTGTTAAAGGGTGGACTACTGACCGAGCGATAGGTCCACGCTCTGGTAGAGAGTCTGACCAATGAAGAGAGACAGAGACGTATCTCGAGAACACAAAGAAGCTTTAATTTAGTGGTAGGCAGAAAGCTAATTATGATACATACACTCTGCACAAATAGCTTCTGTAATAATTGGATGAGAGCGCTTACGAAAACAGGATCTACAAATCAAGGTTTACGAAGGCTTATACAGTCACTAATGAAGATGTGACAATTAACCGAATCAAAAGATGCTAATTAAAGATGGAACAGCGAGTGCGGAAAGTCTCATCTGGCGAGTCGATGGTTGACGACGTCTCCCTGCGCGGTCCGTCCAAGGTGGAGGAGTTCCGGCGGTCGGCTGGCTCACTATGGGCGGGGCCCCCTGGCCTCGCACCCACTTCTTCAGCTGACACGCTCACACACAGCGGAACTCCGTCCTGTACTTGGCGAGAGGCCGTCGACAGTGGTCTCGTCGCCCCGCTCGACGACGCGATGCGTCCGTTCGCCTCAGAGTCTCTTCTCGCACTGCCCTTTGTTCCTCGCACTCAAACCGAGGTTCGCGCACCAAGCGTGGAAATTCCCCTCTCCCAGACGGTCATTGCCCTGCGGATCTGCCCTTTGGCCCTGAAAGCAGTCTGCCCTCTAAACCTAAACATTCCCTGCCGTTTAAAGTGACACAACTCCGCTAGGTTCAAAGACCTCAGGTTATATTTTTGTGTTTGGTTTGTTTTTGGGCAGAGTTACGGGACAGCGTGCCTCGTAATATTTATGCCTGTGGCCGCCACAGACGCGGCCGTCTGCGGCCCATGGCGTCAGGGAGTAACGAGCTTACGGCAACATTCAAGAACCGGGGGGGGGGGAGGGGCACACGCGTTATTTATTTTGTTTATTTATTTATTTTTACACGCCTCCAATGCCTCGGGGGCGTTATAGAGAGTGGGTCAGTACAAGTTCTTTTGAAGGGCTAGTCGGAATCGCTTGGAGTCGGGTATGGTAACTATGGCGTCCGGGAGGTCATTTCAGGCCACAACTGCTTCAGGGATGAGAGAATGCTGGTAGTGGTTGACTTGATGACTTGGGACAGGCGATCTTGCATGAATGGTGCAGTCTTGATGTTATGTAGGTGGGCGGGTTTAGAAGAGACATTTTGAAGAAAAGCGTGTAAAGACTTTATGAAGAAAAGAAACACGGGAAATTCGACGGCGGGAGGAAAGTGGAGGAAGGTTCAGACGAGACTTCATTGACGATACACTTGAGGTAGGAGAATAGTCATCAAAAATAAAGCGAGCAGCACGGTTCTGAACATATTCAATGAAGTCTGTTGAATTTTCTGATGAGGATGCCAGATGTAGGAAGCATATTCTAATTTAGGCTGTACGATAGTGGTGTACAAAACACGTTTTAGGTTTTCAAGTGAGGATCTAAAGTTTCGGCGAATGTAGCCTAGAGAGCGGTTTGCTGAGGATATAATTGTTTTAATATGAGTATGCCATGATAGATTAGCTGTGAGATGCAAACCTAAGTATTTGTATTGGTTAGTATAATCAATGGGGACACAGTTCAAAAGAAATACAGGATAGGTAATTGACAATGAACGAGAAAAGCACATGCATTGACATTTGTTAGGATTTAAGGACATGCATATGTGTTACACCATTCAGAAATTTTAGAAATGTCGTCCTGAAGCGTTACAATATCATCAGTAGAGTTTATCTTACAATATATTAGACAGTCATCGGCAAAAGCCGCACAGTGGAGGAGATGTTGAGAGGGAGGTCGTTATATATATTAGGAAGAGTAATGGGGCGAGTACTGTCCCTTGGGGACACCAGAAGAAACAGAGCACGGGGAGGATTTGGTGTGGTTAGCATGAACAAACTGACGACGTTGAGAGGATTGATTCGATCCATTTTAATATATTAGGGTCAATCTTTAGCATAGAAAGTTTTAGCAGAAGGAGGTTTTGTGGCACTTTGTCAAAAGCTTTGGCAAAATCAGAAATACAGCACTCTGTCAAAAGCTTTGGCAAAATCCAGAAATACAGCACTTTGTCAAAAGCTTTGGCAAAATCTATAAAAGGAAACAAAGGTCGATACAAGAGCGCGATGCTAATGTTTTCTGAAGGGTGGAGAATGGTTGCGCTGCCCTTTATTTGTAGTTCGAAAACAACTCCACAGACAGTCGCTGATTACTGGGAAAAGGTCCATTGCGAAAATTCAGTATTCAAAACATCAAGTCGCAATATTGCTGAACTGAATGAAGAATACGAGCGCAGACGAGATGGCAAACGCAACTAAACCCCAATACAAAAAGTAACATTGTAAATATTTGTTTTCTTCTTTTCATTGGCATTGGGTCTTAGTTATGGTTGCGCGTGGCTGAATTTATTTCTTGTTTGCGCACCCTGGTGCCATAGAAAAATAAAGATGAGCTGAATCAGCGCTCCCAGTCACTTTTATTGAGATTTATGAAAGGGTTCAGATGACGTAGTGAAGATTTTTTTTTTGTATAAATTATATTATTTAACATTGTCATGTGAATTTGTCAGGGCATGGACCGAGTCACTCCATTTTATTTTTGCTTTTTGTCTTTTCCGTTCATTATGTAATTTCGGCCAGTCTCAAATAAATTTTGATTTTATTTGACCTGGAAGTAGTATTTGTAAGAAAAAATAGTTTCTTGGAGCTTTAAGCCGCAGGTCAATCTAAACCCGTGCTAGTATTACAGCACTTCTGTTTCCCTGCATCCTGGCAA